>SRZU01000054.1:0-249341 GCA_013183765.1 Fusarium xylarioides
ATGCAGAGGATACAGTCGCTACGCAACATGCCCTAGTCTTAGCTGCAATGGAAGCTTGGGATAGTCTCAGAGATACAGTATTGAAGAACCTTTGTGATACGATGCCGAACCGGGTTGCAGCTGTAATTGCAGCTGAAGGTTGGTATACAAAATACTGATCTTGTTGATAGTCACTGTGAAAGGTCGAAAATACAAGCTTAAGGCGGCATCACGATAATTTCCCGTTCCGGCTAGACGCGATGATCTGTACCTCGAGGGGTCTTCATACTTTTTGCCCCCCACTGTACCCTCCCACAGCATCTACATTCCAGTCCGAGGCCGGTGGTATGAGGCTTCAAGCTCATGCCAAGGCCGCCACTCCCGGTAACGGTTGAAACGGACATTGACGGCTTTGCAATGCCTGGACATTCCTGTTAGGCCTAGGGCCTCATTCTTAGGTGGGCGTGTAGATAACATGTGATTGAGACGAGACGACGTCAGGGAACTAATGGGTCAGTTCGTCTCAACTTTCTACAAGATGAGAAGGGACCCTGACATGACAAGGACATGTAGACAAGCAAGTCCAAAACAGAGAAGAATAAACATATGATCTGTTTGCTCTGCACAAAGAACCGGATCTGCAATATACGTTAGATTAACCAAGTACCGCCCTAAATGCATATGCAAAGAAGGTTACATCCTGGTAGTTTCATCCTACGAAAATCTATGTCAATACGAGCAGACTAGCGACTCGACTATATCACTCACAGTTTAACGCAAAGTAGAGTTCAGTGTTAAAAGAAATGGGTATTGTAGCAATAACACTAGTCGACAGGAATCTCTTGGGAAAACAAGAAGCTGGGTCATATGTCTATTAGACGTAGCGGCGAAGGAACACATGGCAGCTACATCAGGGGGAACTTGATCAAGACAAATAACCCAAGTGGGTTTTGTAGTTTTTCCTCAATACATTAACAATCCAGAAAACCTTCCAACTCGTAGATACCAACAAAAGAAGCAACGTATGTGCGCAAAGGCCTGATATACCCAGACTGCTCCATACCAGAAGAAACGACAAACCCTCTAAAATGTAGTCATGAAGTCATGACGCCACGCAGGAACCAAAGATTAGATTGGTGCGCGGCCTCGCTTACAGAGCGAAAGCGGCCATGACGAGACCAGCAACGGCAATGGGAGCGCCGAAGCGGGCAGCACCAGAGACGGGGACGGGAGTAGGGGTGGGCTGGCCGTAGACGGGAGGCTGACCAGCGGGCTGAGTAGAAACAACAGGAGGCTGAGCAGGGTGGGTGTAGACGGGAGGGTTGGGAGCAGTGCCGTTGTGGACAGGGGGAGCAGGGTAGTGTGTCTTGACAACGGGGACGAAGGTGGTGGGAGAACCAGCAGTGTTGTTGCAAGGGACGGTGACGGTCTCGGAAACAGCAACGACGGTGGTCTCAGGGACGGGGTAAGCGGGCTTGGTAGGCTTAGGGGCGACGGAGGAGGGGACCTCGTAGTCGTTCTTGGTCTGAGAGGGCTTGTCCTCGGACTTCTTGGCACCCTCAATCTTGAAGGGGAAAGAGTACTGGAAAACCTCGGGGTTGCTCTCGAGCTTGAGGACGAGACCGTAGACGTTCTCGGTTCCGAGGGTGGAGTCAATGGCCCAGCTGTAGGAAGCAGCGTCGTTGTCAATGCCAGCTGAAATAGTCTGTTAGTAAAACTGATCGAATGTCCTGCCTGTCTTCGGTCTCTACTCACTGGCAATGGTCTTGATGGGGACCTGGGTGTTCTGGGTAGCACCACCGATCAGAGAGATGGAGATCTTCTCGCCGGAGTACTTGGGCTTGGCCTGCCAGGTGATCTCGAGGGTCTTGCCAGCGGAGACCTCCTCCCAGTTGGTGGGAGTGAGAACGGGGTCGAAGTCGGCAACCTGGGCGAGGGCCTTGGCGGCGAAGGCCATGAGGGCAGCGGCAGAGATGGTGAACTGCATCTTGAAGGCTGGATTTAGGAATTACGGTATATAGTAATTGTATCGAAGGAAAGAGACGGGGTTGGATAAGAAGCTGTAAAGCAACCTAAAATTATTAAGTATAAAAAAGAGTGTGGTAGGCTGGAAGCCGAAAAGAGTGACTGGTATGAAGGTGGTGGTGAAGAGAGAGAGAAAAAACAGGAAGAAGCAGAGGATCAACCTGGGGTTTTGTGATAAATGCCAGAGGGGGACTGGGTGTGCCATCAAAGCAGGACAGGGGTGGGGAATTACGGTACGTACCCCTAAGACATCTTCCAGAGTTCCCAGGTTGGGCTAACCCCTGCGGGACCATTGAGCGCCGAGGGGGCTAGTGCAGGTACCATGCTGGGCTCTCCACTGGGATGGCCTTTGTGTGCCTGAGATATCCACCACACCTCCCAGCCCAGCCCGTGCCTTACAGGACTTAGCTGCACTTGGCTGTTCCTGCGTCGGCGCTTATAGCATCCATCAGGTACCTAGCTTAGCACGACGTCGACAAATTCAGGGCACAGAAGGCAACCTCAGCACGGGCAGCCAATATTTGGGGGCCTCCCCACAAAACACTGTTGGTCGGTGAAGGAGCGTCCTCGTTCAACGGCTAGCGGAACTAGTTCAGGGGCAGGCTCTAAAGTCGGCGCGACAGGGCACTGAATCTTAAGACTCACAGACAATGCGGTTCGCTAATTGGCAGTGTTTGTCAATGCACCCCTGAGCAGCCTTTCTTACTGCGCACCAGTCACAGAAACTGCACTGAAATCCTTTGGAAGCGAAAATCGATGATCCTTCTCCCTACAGGTCTCTGGATAGTCCGGTCCAGACCGATCACGGTTAGCAGTTCATCTACCGCAAGAATTAGTCAGGGGAATCCTCCAATGGATTGCCATAATGATACGCCATTGAGTTGTCCCATGAACACCCATAACAGAATGTCCGTTGTTTATTCCCCCCTGGTGACCGATTGCGAATCTGGATCTGGGGCAATCTCTGCTAACATGTCTCTGGCCATGCCATGTCTTGTCTGTTCCGTCTTCCCGTCTCAATCGCTAATAGGTATGCGGACCCTATCTTTAGAGGGCCCTGCTGTGGACTGTCTGAACAGATCGGACCATGAGACCGAGATAATACCTGGGATCAGCATTGCTGTATTTGCTGTACTGCAGCAAATGCACCCGCCCACCTGCTCCTGTAGGCAAACATCCCCTTGTCATCATTCGTCTGAAAAGATGGGATGTAATTAAACTCGAGTGGGTGAGGTTCTGTCGATTGGCTCCAGGCTGGGGCGCACATGTCGGCGATTCGGAGACCCCTGCTTGGCATTGAATTGGGCCGCCTGTTGGTTCTCTTCCAACTCCTGTCCGGTTGCTAACGGACACTGACTGATCTCTTTTACCGACTCATGACCCATGTTTAATGCTCATCGAGACCTCTTCCTAACAAGATTACCTAGGATTTCCAATTCCAGGGTCTCAGGGGTGCTAAGCCGGTTTCCGGGCCTGATCGCCGTGCCCCGAGATGATATGGCTATTCTTGTCCCTAGTTATCGTCGCTTGCAGGCGTGGCAATCGAGACTCTTTTCAGTGCATTCGCTTGTGTCTTTCTTGACTTGTTGTCTTGCATTCCAGCTCTTGGCAGGTTTGGGATAGCATCTATGTGTTTCCCTGCTTTTTCTTGTGCGACAGTTTACGTCAGCGTCAAAACCGTCTTGCAACGTCGGAAGCAGAACAGGGCAAACAATTGAACCTGACAGGGCAAGGACAAGATCCTATCCGAAACAGGCGTTCTGTCTGCGGATAATAATCCTGTTGCCAGAAATTCTATGGAATCTGTTGGCCCCAGTATAGAGTTGCAGATGAAACGCCCCAGCTAAACTCTGAGCCGGGTTGACAACAGCTCTGTTTCCACAGCCTGCTATACTGGGCAACTTACCGAATGGGGGAGTCCCCGAAAAGGTTCAGCGGGTGAGTTAGAGTTCCGTATAAGCTCCTATGTAAAACTCTACTCTAGTATTCATCAAGCTTGATGCTGGTTGATATCTCAATGCAGCCTGTCTAGCTAAGTGTTGATCAGCGAACAATTTGCCATAGGCTTACAGTAGGATTCAACTAGTCTGCCACACCAAATAGTTCATGCCGTTTCTTTCAGCGGATTGGGCTTGCTGAAGAAACAATCTTTTACAGGCCCTGTGTAGCCGCTGTGGCTCTTGTAGGGCTGCTTATTCCTGTGCTGGCTTGGCATGGACCTCTTGATAGGTATCAAATAGGCGAGTTCGGCGCACAACGGCTCCAGTGACTAACAAGAGCCTGTTGGTAATTATAGCCAAACCCATGATACTAAGTGGTATGTGCTGCTCGACGATCGTTTGTGATGTTGAAGTCAAAGGAAATTGGACCGTTGAAACGATCACGGGGCATTATGGCACCATTTCCGATCTGCCGGCATTGCTGTTGGCGATGGTTCACGGAGTAATTTAACTCCTCGGCTCGAGCACACGACCAAATACCAACAGGTCTCTGTATGAGAAACAAACATGCCCTAAAGACAGGATGATTAATTCATTTATGCGAGATCGCTTCGGTAAGAGTTCCACAGCCGAGTCACAACTCCCAGCACAACACTCGGATGCAACTTTCTCATCCAGTGATTTCAGTCACTCCAGCCGCTTCAATCTCAATAATCCCCTCATGGCCAAAGCGTTTCTAGCCCCATGAAGAATATGGGCCAACTCATCTACTGTAGTCTAGTATGTACTGGCTAGACTGGCCCCTTGTGCAAGGACCCTCGCCCACTCCGCTCCGATAATGCGCTGACGCCAGAACCTTTTGACTGTTGGTGTTGACTCCATCCACCAATAGAACCGATAGCTACGCCGCATCTAATCTGCGATACTCCTGGAAGCTTTGCCTCGAAAATGGACGTGAGTCCCAATTCAGCAGGTACGAGAATGACGTGCGAGGTGTGTGCTGAAGCTCACATTGTGAAAGCCTTGCAAGCTGCAGGTCTAACTAGGTAAGTTCCAATAGTCTGTTGGAGTTGAAGAGCAAATTGGAGAGTCAAAGATATCACCCCAATCTTTTAGAACATCACTGAACCACCTATCAACATCTCAACACACAATGTCAACTAAATGCAATTAAATGAACCAATTTTCAACGAATCAAATGCAGACGCCAGAACCGCACTTGGTCAAACGGTTGGCAGAACGGCGCTGACTCCAAACAGCCACAGCTGAGGAGTAGTGCTGGCGACAACCATCCTTACCTTTGGTTACCTTACCTTACCTTACCTTAGCGTCACCTCCACTCCATGTCACTACAGACGGTATGCTTAACGCTTAATAGCAGCTCCCTAAGGTATCTTGGCTAACGGAGGTTTACTTACGCCACATTGCACTATTCTTGCTAAATTGCACCAGCAGTTTGGGTAACTTTGCTGGTATGTTTCCAGAAGTTGTCCCGACTAGTGGCCAAGACCTAAGATTGCTAAGATCGAGATGTCCAGAGCGCCTCTGTACGATCAGATCGATGTTTTCGATATTGAAGAAGCCCTTACGTGAGAATGAAAAGCTCGAAATACACGGAATGATTGACTTATGCCACCGGAATGTTGGCAAGTCTATGAGTAACTGTCTCATGGCCATGTCGGTCGCGGAATGTCTGATAACTTGGCTGCTTGGCATGGATTTGCACTCAGGGTTACGAAACTGACACACAAGGGATGACTTCAACAGAGACAACACTGGGAATAAGCAAAAGGGCCACGATGGTCCCCAATCGCTAGTTTCAGCCGCGACAACACATTAGTCCCGAATCAGTTCGAATGTAATTCATACCGCAGGCAGAGTAGCCCACTATTGTAAGACCAGATCCTTCTATTTCCAAGATTGAGTCAAAACAAACAAAAGGGGACACTTCAGAGACGCCACGGGTAGTTTTTTTTTTTTTTATGGTAAACGGCGCGGCACGCGATCAATAGCCTGAATTGAAGCCTGAACCGAAAGTAGTGGCTGCAGATTCAATATCCCCCTTTCACAGAAACCAAGATCTGACCAATGCATCCCAACATCGAGACTCTTGACCGCTTCCAATAGTATGCAAAAATTTAGATCCTAGCACTCTTATTGCCTATACAGTCGCCGGCAGCTGCAGCTGAACCGGTCTAGACACTGCGCTCCATGATAATAAAGGGGTTCAGCACTCGATTCAGCACGGCACAATAGAAAATACACAATGCACCGGAATGTCGCAGATTGGACGCCGTGGCTGAACTACCGGACGCCTTCTCGCCCCGGTCTCAGAGACGACGATACCGAAAGCTTCTTTCTGACCGTACCAGCGAGGTTATCATCTTTTGCTATATCGCTAGGGTCAAAACTCTAGGTTCTGTCGGACAATCAGGGTCTACCTGACATGGCTGAGGAGTCAATGAAACTAACGATCTTAATTCTGGAAAAAATATTCATGTAAGACCTACGTAAGTTGGCTTAAATTTAGAGGTCTCTTAACTCTCTTGATGAGTTTATTTTGACAATCTCCTCCACAGTCTGAAGTTTTGTTACTCCTAGGGCGATAGGGGCATCCTGAAGCATCCACTGTCAGCGCCTCTACTAAACTTTACCCCCAAACTTGAGTCTTCCTTGAATCAGGGCATCGATTGCCTTGATGACATCAACTGCCGAAAACATGCCTCTCTGTGATTGGGTTTCCCGGAGATGAGAACCTCAGAATTGTCCAAGTTGGAAGTTGACTGCTTCACTCCACAAACCAAATGATTCTCTTCCCCCCATTTCCCCAAACTACATGGTAGCTTCCGGATCTTCAGGAGTGGCTTTTCGAGCTGACCAATAACAGCTTGTCAGTTAATTGCACTCCTTACGGTATAATTTTGGGAAGTGCAATTTCATGCAATGCGACCTTCAAAGTTTGATCACTATTCATTTTATGCGCGTAAGATTAGTCCCTATTTTTAGTTGCATTAATCTTATGTTCTTTGTTTCGTTCTTTGTCACATTTGTTTGTGCATTCATTGGGTGACGTCCTTCAGCCTCGTGCCCCACCTCTAGACATTCCATCTCACTCGGACACCAAACTCGTTCGTCAGCCTTGTCACGACTACCTTCCACCCTTGACCTAGCATCATTAAAGAATCAGCCGCATTTTCGCCTTGCAATGGCCTCTGAAGACGATCGCCCCAGTGATTCGCCCCGGAATAAGCGTCGCAAAACAAGCGGCGACTCTTCCCCTCCTTACGCGCCGCAACGCGACGCCGAAGACAACAATCGATCGCCTAGACAGCCTCACCAACTATCGATACGAGACAACTGTCGCAATAGCAGGACTATCAGCCCAAGTCCTGGTGAAGATGGTGCTGGAAACACATACTACGAAAGTCGTCGTACATCACGATCGAGATCACGGTCGAGGTCACGGTCTCTCTCTAGTATAGACTCCCGTAGACACTCGCGCTCGCGATCCCGATTAACAACACGATCACATTCACCCCGCTCTTCGCGCTCACGCTCACGCTCGCAACTATCCTTTCGTCGCTCCCGAACAGACTCCCTCTCCGCGCGGGGGGCTGAACCAACTCCTCCACCAGAACCCTTCAAGCCCAACTATCGTGCCCGCCTTGTTCTTCACGGTCACACCAAGCCCGTCTCTCAGGTCCGAATATCGCCCAATGGAAAATTCATCGCATCTGCATCGGCGGATGCTACTGTCAAGATATGGGACGCTACAACAGGCGAACACATGGATACGCTAGTTGGGCACATGGCAGGCGTGAGCTGTCTTGCTTGGACACCGGATAGCAACACCATCGCAAGTGGTTCAGACGACAAAGCCATTCGTTTATGGGATCGTGTTACAGGCCGGCCAAAGACCACAACTCGAAAATCGGTAGCCGGTCAAGAAATGGGGCCGTTGAAAGGTCATCATAACTATATTCACTGTTTGGCATTCTCGCCCAAGGGCAACATCCTTGCAAGTGGTTCATACGATGAAGCTGTGTTTCTGTGGGACGTACGAGCGGGCAGGCTGATGCGAAGTTTACCTGCGCATAGTGATCCTGTCAGTGGGGTTGACTTTTCTCGAGATGGCACGCTGGTCGTCAGTTGCTCGACAGATGGTTTGATGTATGAACTCCTGGAGCTTCAGCTGGTTTATTTTGCTAACAAGTATATAGTCGTATTTGGGATACATCAACAGGTCAGTGCTTACGCACCCTTGTTCATGAAGACAATCCAGCTGTCGCCAACGTTTGCTTCTCCCCTAACGGACGCTTCGTCCTGGCTTTCAACCTCGACAACTGCATTCGCCTATGGGATTATGTTTCTGGTACCGTCAAAAAGACATATCAAGGCCACACCAACGAGAAGTTTGCTGTAGGTGGCTGTTTCGGAGTTCTGGACGGTGCTCCTTTCATCGCATCTGCTAGCGAGGACGGCAGCATCGTCATGTGGGACGTAGTATCAAAGACGGTCTTACAAAGAGTAGAAGAAGGCCACAAGGGCGTGTGCTTCTGGGTGGATGTCCATGGAGAGACGATGGTGACCGGAGGGCAGGACAACACAGTTAAGGTCTATCGACACATCAGAAATAACAACAAGTTAAACGGTGATACCGAAAGGGTGGGTAAGGAGCCACAAGCTGAGGGGTCACTGGCGCAAGAAGACGTAGCCATGGGAGGGGCATAGGATGATACCATAAGAATACCTAGTGCAGGCGTTCTACAGCTCAATGAAAGAAGATTACTCGCAACAATACACATATGATGAACTGCTCCTCCTCAGATATCGGTCATTTGGTGCCCAGATGAATGATCATCTTGGTCTAATCACAGTTTTACAGCCCCTACTACATTCCGTAAGTTTTTGAATCACAATTTTTGGTCATAGATCCTCAACAAATCAATCTTTTTTAGCTGCAAAAAGCCAGCACTATTGTCAATTCTCCCTCGGAAGAATTTGGGTAGTCAATTACCAGAGCGGTTCATTTCTATGCATCATCCACCAACCATGCCAATGGCCATTTTTCACCTCGCCATATTCATCAAAACTTGACCTCGATGTTTCGGGCTCCAACGCGTTGGCCCTCAAAATAGACGGCGAAGTCTACAGTCCCATCTTCGCATGTCATCTTGATTTCGAATTCAAGCTCGCGATAGACCTTTCCCACTGAGTTAGTCCACGTCGGAAGGGTTTCGAGCTTGACCTCGCGTGTCCAGTGGATCTCGCAGAGTTTCCCCACGGTTGGTCCCCGAGCTCGAGGGGGCGAAGTCGAACAGCTGAAAATCTCTTGCACGATCGGGCCAGTGTGTTCATCGCCATCGGGAAAGAGTCTGGTGTAGGAGCTACGGATTGGTCTTTTGGTGTATATGTTGTTGCCCTATTCAGGAGATCAGCTTATTACTTGGGGGTTTCTGCCATGTTCCATACCTCTCTGAGAAATCATTTCATCTGGTTGTCAGCTCTCCATTCTTGTCTCTCCTCTGACCAGACCTTGTCGCGGACTCGGTGCCTGTTGGGAACAAAGGTGTCCGTGAAACAGACCCCGTAACTGCACCGGGCGATCCTGCTATCGATTCTTACACCAAGGCTTGACTCAAGGACGTGGCTAATACCATTGACGACTGCTCCTCGGCATATAGCAGTCCATCTACATTAATTAGATGGAAAACCACAGCAAATGGACAACAAACTTCACTTACGGCTTACTGCCACTGGACTGGAGTACCGTGGCGTTTGTCGAAGCCTTGAGTCGGTCAAAGAGATACCGACTTCGGCCAAACCCACCGACGAGGATGACATACTTTGCAAGTCAGTAAAAAGTCTTTCTGACACAAGACAACGGAACCGCCTACCTTTGCTGACCGTCCGTATTTGTCCTGGATCGCCTGGGTCTGTCGATGAACGAGTGCTTCAATCTTGTCCACAACGGGAGTAAACACTGATAAAACATCTCTTCTGGAAGAATGTTAGGAGTCATCTGCGTTAGTAAGCCGCGTTTTCTGGAGCACTCACGAGCTTAGCTGAAGGTGTCTTTGCCTTTTCGATCCCTGGTTGAAGACTCCACGGCAACCTTCAGGAAGGGAGACCAACCAACTCCTGTCCTGGGACGAGAACTGCTCTTTAATCCCGTGTTCCCACTCATCATTGAGGAATCTTTTTTCATCGGCTTTGCTGATGTTTTTCCATGATGTAGAAGATACCTTCCTCTTGATGAGTTTAAGAAAATTCTCATCCAGAAAAATGCTGCCACAGAGCCCGCCTAGTCAATTGTATTAGCCACCTATATACTGAGGTGTGTATCAATATATTAGAAACTCACCGTCGCCTTTGACGCATTCCTTGACAGTGAAGGGCTTCGTGGACTCGACGACGTAGCTGATGAGATCCTGAAGCTTTGTCAGTTATGTATAGGAAATGGTCAGCGACAGCAAACATACCACTGTTCCACCGCCAGCATCGCAAATGACTAGAGTATCACCTTTCCGGTGCTTTGTCAGACAAGTATACTTGGGAGTGTCCTCTTGTACTTTACCTTGATGGTTGAACGTTTGGAGAGATCTTCAACTGTCGCAAGAGCCGCTGCCTCCGGCTCCGAGATAAAATGCAGCGTAGTTTCACCGCAAAGTCTCCTATCGAGGATACCTGACATCTTGGCAGCTCGCTTCATGCGCTGTTGGGCGTAGGGTGGCCAAATTGCCGGAAGAGTGACCACTACATGAAACCTCGATTGCCCTACCAGCTCATCTCCGAATTTGCGAATTATCGCATCCATGGCATGGCCCCAGAGCTCTCGCAGAAAGCTCGCAATCGCATCAACTGCATCATTATTCGATTCCCTCAGAAATTTGCGGGCTTCACGAATCTGGGGCGAATTAGACACCTCAGCTGTGATGTCAGAATCTTGGAGTAACAAGAGCTTGAACCACTTGAGGCAAATCTCATCCCCAGGAATAGAATATCCCCAAGAAGTAACCTCATCATCCTCGTAGAGCAGTTGAGTTGGCACTTTCTCAAGGTCCGAGCACTTGCTCGTCTCTGCGTCCCAGCTTGTGACAACTTCAATATCCTCAGGTTGCCGGGAATACGCCCAAGCAACTCCGGAATAACTAGATTATCTTAAATGTTAGCTAGAATCGTTTCATCGAGTTGAGCCTGATGAGTGGAAGAGGGAGCACTCACGTCGTTCCGAAGTCGATCCCGATGATGATCACGTCGTCTACCGGCTTATTTGCCGTCACTTTGCCTCTTGGCACATGCTTCTTGCGTTCCATGTTGTTTGAGAGATTAGGTGTCTCATGGACAATCTGAACTGCTCCAAGTGTGCCAGACTGAATGGTAGCTCAAGGATGAAAGCTAAAGAATTGGAAATGAGAATGAGTAGAAGATTAGGATGAGAGAAAGAAGGAAAGTCTTCCGTATCAGAGAAGTTCCTGGCTTTATAATGTCGAAGGTCAGTGGTCGATGGCAGTGAATCACATTCGGCCGGTTCAGGCGAGCATTGGCGTGAGACTAGCGCTCTACCATCTTCATCTTTCTCTCTTCTTTCCTGGGGGCTCTGTCTTTCCCCCTCGATCCTTATCTTCCCTTTTTCTTCTCTTCTACTCCTCTCTGACCCGGTTATCCTCTACACTTACATCAGGCGCAGAGGTGTCCACCCAACAACTTCACAATAACCTACTCATTCGATCGCTTTTAACCCTTACTCATCTCCTCCTTTGTATTGTATATGATGCTTTTAGTATCATCTGACTTCGAATCATATCATCCCTTTTGATCCACCAAGATCTTTAACAGCACACCACTCTCCTCTTCGTTTTTCATTCACGGGACTGGGAATAATGAAGGAGGCTCAACAGAAGAATCCAAAACCAGGACATCCTCCTGCTTCTGGATTTCCATTGTCTGATCCCTCTAAAAACTTATCTCAAGAGTTTGTCATGATCGTCAATGTTGACGAGCTCCCTGAACCGGGAAATCCTCATGCTGCCAGCGCCAGGAGCGCTTCAGAGCCGCCAGCTCCTCGGATTGGGCCTCACAGTCGTCTTGGTGACAAAACTCAAGTTGCCGCCGCTCAGTCCTTAGATACTTGCACCCCCCGGGCTATGGCAAGGAACCTGGAAAGCCATCATCAAAGTCCCACGGAAACCTCACCAGAAGAACAGTCTAGAGTAATTCGACAGGCCCAGACTATTTTTGATCAATTGGTCTCTTTGGCGAAGAGAAGCGTTTCACAATCCACTGAGGGCTCAGATGCATCTGAGATCGCGGCGCTCCAAGAACACCTGGGAACAGAGCAAGAGAACAACCAAAGTCTCACCAAGGATTACAAAAGCCTTGCCAAGGAGCATAAAAGGCTTGGTCGCGCGTATCAGAAACAAAGTGAAGAACTTGACGAAACAAATGCCAGGCTAGGCGACGTTCTTCTCGAAAGAGATCAGCTACGACAGTTGCTGGAAGGGGGTACTTTCGCAAACTCTGCTAAAACAACAGACATTGCCATTCTTGGTATCTGGAAGACAATCGCTTTCAACATTCGCAACCTCGCTTATACACTTGCACAAGCACCAGACACTATGAAAATCGACGAAACTGTCACGAAAAGATTGCGATTCGTGGCTCCTGGATACATGAAGCTTTTCCAAGATGAAGACGACCGTCACGCTCTCATGCAAGGATATCTCTGGGTCCTTATTGAAGAGCTTGTCTTCAAACCTATCGGTTGTGACGTTTTGACTTGGGGTGGTTCCCAAACAACGTCCTTGAAGCTTGTGAAAGAAGAGGTCTACTGTGAGTGCCGCAAGATGACTGCCCTTTCCGTGGTGTTCATGTACTAATTTTCCTAGCACAAATCTTGTCGAAGAAAGACAAGGACCCAGAATATTTGACTACCTTTGCCCATGCCGCACGCTCCTTTTCTCAAGTCTCAGCCATGTTCAGCAAGCTCTGGGATGATAATAATGCGTTCATCAAACAACTTGTCTGGCAGGAAACTCAGCTTCTACGACCATTCTTTTTGCGAGGCCCAACTAGAGCTAGTAGATCTGAAAAGAAGATCAATGAGCAGCTAAAGGAGATTATTCAATTCGCCATCAAACTGGACAAAATGATGATGTGCTCCAAGGCGCACTTCATGATCGAATGGAACCTACGAGGAAAAAAGTCGCGCACCAACATCCGATATGACAATGATTTCATGGAGTCAGATATCTATGAAATCGATCTTGGCTCCAAGAGTCGTGTCAAATTCTTCATGTCTCCTATTCTCTTGAAGACTGGTACAGCGGATGGTCAGAAATATGATACCACAAACGTCTTAGCCAAGGCTTCTGTCGTCTGTAACTGACCTCGCATCGTTACTTACTCGGCATGACAAAGAAAAAATTCGGGTGGTTATTTTCGTTATTGGAGAAATCAGTGAGAACAAGAACATTAAGGATGGAAAGGTTGCAGCAATGAATTTTCAGTGCGAGTGATATTCACACTATCCACTATTACTACCCCTTTTGGTGCAGGATTCGGAGGGCTTTATTGTACCCCAGTCACTTCTAACATTTCGTTCACATCATCACAGACAGGCACAGATAACAGACTGAGAAATTGCAAGTTGCCCTTTTTATATGTTGAGATTCCAAATTCCAGGCGTGTGAATGAACAGGAATTGAAGTGAAATGTAACCATAAGGTCATCTTAAAGGCATCACGACGAAGAGTAACAGTATCAAATATCTTCAGAACGTCTCATACTTTTAACTCGAATAAATAGAAGCGAAGTACATAAAAGAAGTATCGTCCATCATACTCCCTCCCTCTAGATTAACAGTATTGACCACTGTCTCGTATCCTAACCATTCCATGTATGCATCTATGTCACACTCTTCCGAAACCCCAATTAGGTATTAAACAAAATCCACCAACTCCAAATCCAAAAAATGCTGTCTGTACAAAGGAGCTATGTCATCGAAGTATTGTCGTTACTGACTCAAGCGCTGAGCCCAGCCCAATCTTGACAGCCGCACCTAGTCCGCCTTGTCGTGGTTGCTAGTAGTCGGCTCCAGTTGGTGTGGGATAGGACGTCTCAGTGGCACTCGTCGTGGGAGTCTCGGTCTCTGTCTCGTAGATCGTTGTGTCCAGGGTACTGGTAATGTCCTCAGATGCTGGGTAGGTTGGGATCACAGGGGGGGTCTCTGAGCTGGTAGTGGCAGATGTGGTAGTCTCAGCGGGTGTCTCCGTTTCTGCGCTGGTGGTCGTGCTCTCAGCAGTGGTAAGCACCGTGGTATCCTGGTATGTTGTCGAGATTACAGGAGGGATTGTCGAGTTGGTAGGGATGGAAAAGGTAGAGTGCTCAGAAGACTCGCTTCTGACAGCGGGGTCAGTATAGACAGGCGGTGTGTAGACGGGGCTATCATCAGAGCTGGTGGAAGTTGAGATGATAGGGTCAACGGTTGAGGAGTTTCCAGGGACCGAGTAGGCGGGCTTAGTGTAGACTGGTGGGGTATAGACGGCCTTGTCACTAGTTGTCGAGATGACTGGCGGCACAACGGTTGATGAGTTGCTGGGCTGAGAGTAGACCGGCTTAGTGTAAACAGGAGGCGTGTACGTAGGAGTCTCTACAGGCTTCGTGTAGATAGGAGGATCAACGGTGGATGAGTTTCCAGGGATGATAGGCTGAGAGTAGGCTGGCTTGGTATAGACCGGAGGCGTGTAGATGGGGCTATCGACGGGCTTGGTGTAAGTGGGAGTCTCATAAGTCGAAGAGTTGCCAGGCAGGATGGGCTTTGTGTAGACAGGAGCCGAGTAGGTCGGTGTGTCCACAGGCTTGGTGTACACGGGGACTGATCCATTACCAGAAGCAACCGAGGAATAGGCAGACTTGGTGTACACAGGAGGGACATAGCCTGACTGTGTGCCAGTGGAGTTACCATAAGTAGGGTCTGAGTGCACAGGCTTGGTATAGACCGGCTTAGTGTAAACAGGAGGAGAGACGTAGCCGTCGGCAGTGCTGTAGACTGCACTCTGGCCAGGAGTTTGGTAACCGGTGGGCGTAGAGGCAGAGTATCCGATAGTAGAGTTCATGTAAGGATAGTCATTCTTGGTCTGAGAGGGCGCCGCATAGGTTGAGTTGGCAGGATAAGGAGATCCAGTGTTCTGCTCGCCGTATGGCATGGTTGAAGCATACTTGCTAGGAGGCACGTAGATGGTGTTGCTGATGGTCAAGGTCTTGGTGCAGTCATGGCAGACAGCAGTGGTGTAGTAAGATCCATTGGAAGAAGCAGTGACAGTAACAGTGACATCGACAGTCTTGGTAGAGACAAACACGTAGTTAGAAGGACATTGGATGCTCGGCTCAAGAGTTGTCGAGTGAGTCGTCGGTGTAGTTGTGTTCTTGGTGGCCGTGTAAGTGTTGACAGGAGTGTATGTGTTGACAGGAGTGTATGTGTTCACAGGAGTATAGCTGGGAGGGTCGTAGGCGTTTCCATTGGGAGATCGAGCAACTCGACGCTGCTGGAACTGTGAATGATTAGATTGTGTTTACACGTGTAAGTGATGGAGCTCATACAGAACTGAACCAAGAACCTCGAGGAGCAGCTTCGACTACCGTGCCCAGGAGGCCAACGGCACCAACGATTGCAGGCAGACGCATCTTTTAGATTGAGACTCTGTGAGTATTTAAGACAAGAATGATGGTAGCCAAGAGAATGTGAGGCTGTTTGTGAGAGTGAAGGTGATGCTGAGTCTGGTGGTGAGATATTCATTTTCGGGACGCATCCCATCATCCTTAAGTACGGCTTCATTTTCCCAAGGGTTTTTCTGAAGGAGTTGCGTATAGGTCAAAGGGTAGGAATATTGAAGTTGAATATTGAACAAATTGATGTCAGAAAGGGTGCTATATTGAAAGAGGGATGTTTGCTAAATACAGAAGGGCGGCGATTTTGGTGGTGGAGCGGGGACACTTTATCGATTCAAGGGAGTTCGCACCAACCAAACAGCCTCGATCTTGATGGGACAATAGCGACAAAGGGCGGAAGAAGCAATTAATTTGTCGACAAGGCCAGGGAATCAAAGACATTTATGGATATTCCATTGCCAATCACACCCCTAGAGCGCGACAGCGACAACCTTATTGCTCGACAACTTGACATGAGACAATTTCAAGGTGAACGTGGGGTTGATAGTAATAGTAATAATCTATTGTTCATATGTCGTCGGTTCGATAAAGGGCAATTTGTTCATCTCGCGCGCATTTGACTCTTCACAAGTTGCACGACCACGTCATAAGACGACGCGTTGGTGAGTCCAATCAAGATAACAAAAAGTGCACGCGATTCATCTCATGGGAAAGTAAGTACAAGTGTGCCCTTCACAGCCAATTCAACTGGCGTGATCTGTGGGTATAGTAGTATCATTGTGTGTCAATCATAGTGTGTGTGTATGTGTGTGTCTGCGTGGTTCTTCCTGTCGAACAGTCCATACGTGCAGGAATGGGTATCAAGAGGGCCACGCAATCGCCGTCGTGCCCTTTGTAAAAAGCTAACAAGAAACCAACAACAAAAACCAATATGCTTATGCCGCAAAAATCATCAATAACCTGCCGCCTCGTGATGCAATCATGTAAAATCGAGCATTGTCCCAGGCTAGCTCGAGTCAAGTCCGTCATACGCCGTGGCCCCTCTTGAGATATTTCATCTCAATCGTTCATCTGGTTCTGCATCTGGCTCTGCCTCGGCATTGCGCCGATCAGTCCTCCCAGATGGTCTCAAGATCGAGATCTCCTCTTCGCTCAGCACCGCACACACTCCAACGCTTTCGCTTGTCTCTAGAGCCGAAACCCATCGTACGCCCTCGCGTCTGGCCATCCTTTCCTTTCAGGTCGGAGGATTCGTTTCCCTCTGCAGCATCTGCATCGGCCTTGAGCTGGGCAATTCTTTCAGCTTCCAGCGCTGCTTCTTCGGCATCAGGCGTGTCAGGAATTGTTTCCAAGCTGGAGATGCTAGGGCTTCGGGACCTGGTCGACGTTGGCGTGGAGGGAACCGACGAGTAGGTTGTGCCATAGCTTCCGGAAAGGGCATCGTAGCTTCGATAAGAGGATGTTGAGGAAATCGAAGAGGATGGTGTTGACAGAAATGTGCCTAGAGAGCCAGTGCTCGAGGATGTGAATGTTCGGAGAGGAGAAGACGGCCGTCGTAGTCGGGCGGGGGTGCTTGTGGAAACCCCCATGATGGGAGAGGTACTTCGTCGCTCATGCATTTGCTCAGGTTCGAGAACTGAAGTTCGAACTGGAGAAATTGGTGGGAAAGCTTCATCGGCAGGCTTTCGTGGAATACGGACTCTGCTAGGTGATCCAGAGGGGCTTCCAGGACGGTGCTGGGGCGAAAAAAGGATATGGCCTGATCCATTGACGCCTGGCATGGATTGAGTACGAGACATTGGGGGCGCAAGACTTGTTGTAGAACGAGACCTAGAATGAGCGCCGGAGAGGGGAGAAGTGGTGCGTGGTCGATACGGAAGGAAGGGTGTCGCAGACCAAGATGGTGAAGCTGGCGATGTCGGACTGGGGTCAGTGCTTCGTCTCAGGTTTGGCGGCTTTCGAGGCAATTCGATGCTGAGGTTGGAAAAGGCGCTGGGGCTCTGAAGTCGCAGCGATGGATATCCTGGAGAGAGGGAGGGTGACGCAGACAATGATGAGGAAGCAGAGGCAGAGGCAGATACGGGTGCGGGAGCAGGAGTAGGAGTAGGACGGAACTCCTCCATACGCTCTGTCTCGGGAACTGGCTCCATTTCGAAATTGGTAATCGAGGGTGGAGGCAGGATACGATACAATGTGATACGGTACGGCACGGCACGGATGGAAGTTGAGACCAACCGGTTTCGTCAGAAGATAAACAGTGGCATGCGGTGCCCGAAACTTGAACGAGTCTTGGCCGACGAGCAATGGCGTGGATTTCTGGGGGATTTATTCGACCCGGTAGTAAAGATCGTCAGCGGCGGTTCTACGAAGCTCTGCCGGCGGCTGCAAGTTCGGGTTGCTTTTGACAAGAGGCGCAGCAATAGGGCGTGAAGCAATCACAAGCTGGCGACAGAGTGCGGTATTGCATTCAGCGCGGCAGAAAGGCGGGGGTGGATCAAGATTTGAGATAGATCCGAGGTGATATGGACGGCTTTTTGTTGTAGGTGGAGAGGCTATACTTGGTAGCTAGCTGTTGTAGCTCGAGGCGTGGTGGTGTAGGTACCGTAGCTTGGAGTTGGGGTTGAGGGGAGAAGGGCGAAGGGACCTGTACCTCGAACTCAGATCTCGGAGGCGGTGTCGCGGTAGCTCAGCTGAAATAGAGGTGGCAACGCGAAAAGGAAGAGAAAATCAGCCCTTATAGGAAAAGAAGAGGGAGAATGAGGAGAAAATCACTTAAAGGATGAGGAAACGTGAAGGCGTTTGAAAGAAAAGATGAAAAGTGATTTGAGAACCGAGTCAAGTCGAGCGAGCATGTACCTTAGTAAAGAGGTGGAAGCGAGACCAACGGCTGTAAAGGGAGACCCAAATGACACAGGGCGCGTGGTTCCGACGGTCAGGGCACCCAGTGGTTGATGGTTCGGTGAGGTACCTTCGCTCCATAGGTAGTGGGGGGGTAACCTGGGCTTCTGGTGCCCAAGGCCTGGGGAGGAACGTGCGATGAATCCACTAGGGGCTCTTAGCGGGGACTTGAGCCTGGGCGAAGAGTTCAGGGTATGTGACGGTCAAGAATTGTTGAAAGTTTGGAGTTTGGAAGAAAGAAAATGAACAAAGACAGTAATAACAGTTTTATTTACAATAAGATGGCTGTATCTTGCATTCTCGTATAGCTGCAGATCTAGACAAAGCTTATTAACTGGCATTACAATACCTGCAAAGTTAACAAATCGGTAGTCATCTCTCGTTGTCTCTACATACAAGGGTCTCTTTGAATCTAAAACAAAACAACATCCCACCAAGGAATCAGAACAGGTATAATAACAGCCATGTTAATAAATGAGATGGAATGGCCCGAGACCATTCAATGTCATGCGATGCAGTGCAGCGCGACGCGCGGGGTGTGTTATGTATGCGCATTGTTCAACGACAATCACAGCCTTCAAGATGCTCCCTTCAAGTCACATCACATTCCGTTTCCACATCAACAGCATGCTCACGCAGATGGCAACGCAGCCAATCCTTCTTAATAAGCATCATCAACCATTCGGAACCGTGGAACCTACCCGGACTTGTCGCTTGAATTGCCTCGCTTGTCTTGGTACAGTATCCGTACACGAGACGAGACGACGACTCGCCGAGTATCTCAATGAGGCGATCCATAGATCGGCCCAAACTAGCGGTCCTCATCTCAACGGGTTGACACCGCCCTTCCAGAACGTGACACCAGCATTAATAAT
The DNA here is from genome assembly GCA_013183765.1 of Fusarium xylarioides. Taxonomy (NCBI): domain Eukaryota; kingdom Fungi; phylum Ascomycota; class Sordariomycetes; order Hypocreales; family Nectriaceae; genus Fusarium; species Fusarium xylarioides. Next base: position 19,388 of record SRZU01000054.1, read on the forward strand.
TATGGACAGTTAGATCTCAAATAAGATGAGCACTCTGCCACTTTCAGTACTGGGTTCCCTAATCCGGCAGACCGTTCAAACCGCTCATCTTCAACCGTCAGCCACTCATGGTACACGCCTCCAAAAGAGACGCCGCCTCTCAAGGAAACCATTTACTGAAGCCTCGACGCCCGGCCTCAGGGACCAAGAAAACCTCAGACCTAGATATAGGGTGACAAAATAAACTCCGCAAAAGGTATTCTAAGCTTATCCTAAACTTATACTAAGTTACCCAAGTCTTTTTCTCACGGAATCAAGGCCCCGAGTTTTCTTTCCTCCCCTAGGCCCGGGTTTCAGGAGCCGGGGGGCCCTTATGCTTCGTGGAGCCTTTACGGGGGAGACCGAAGGCCCGGGCCCTATGCTGGGCTCTGCGGGTGAGAAGCCGGAGGCCTTTTGTACATAAAACAACTGGGGACCTACGGGAGTCGAGGGAATAATTTGTATGTGAAAAACCCTCAAATGGTCTTAGGGAGCAAGAAAACTCGAGACCAAATAGAACTTACCAAAATGAGTTCAGTAAGCAGGCTTCCATGTTTAGGATAATTCCCCAAGTTTTTTGTCACTTAGGCCCTCCCTCAGGCTCAACATGGCTCAAGCATGAACATGGCATGGAGCATGTATGATAGTGTGCTGCCCGTTTAGCCGTTGCACCGTCAACTGCAAGTCGGTCTGTCTGTACCTGGGAGGCTTAGATTAAGTCGACCAATCCCATTCCTGTCAATGCATTTCAACGCATTACTATTCTGTCACTGAGCTACCGTGGCAAACGAGCATTGCATTCCATCCATCTCCTTATGATTAGCGCTGCTCAACTCGCTACTGATGGTCGTTCGTCCTGAATCGGAAAGCCAATAGCCACTTAATTTGGTCTCAAAGGTACCACCGAGTCAGTCAGTCAAGAGTCCAATGACCATGAGCCAACCAGCTCCCATTCACATCAATCGCTTGACGCCTGAACCTGAGCTCTTACTGGCGAGCGCGTCCTTACGCCTTGATCCTGGTGAGACCCTTGCGCAGGGATGGTGAGTGATGGCTCAAGGCTGAGGGATGGCCATAACGAGGATGGGCCCAGCTCATTGGGTGTAATATCGTAGCTTGGGCGCTATCTCTGGAGGAATGTCTGCCCTGGTCGCCATGACGTCGTGTCTAGAGAGTTGCCCAATGCGAAGTGGTGGTCTGTGAATGCAGTAAAGAGATACTATGTATTCACGCTCAAGGTTGAGCCAGCAACCACCGGCTGACAGCCCCCAATTTATAATATGTTTTGGCTCTCTTGACTCGGATGAATTACCACTTATCTATCAGCAAACCCTCACTGTTCCCGACCCCAGATTCCTCATCTTTTGATCCTAATCTCAGGGACCTGGCGCTACTGCATGACAGTTCCATATTTAGCTCCCGCCAACAGAATGCTCCGATGCCGTTGGCCATGCTTTTCTCATATCAGCGCTCGCTGACCTGAAGCATTAGAGCATTTTCTCACCTTCATTCGTCGTTGTTTTGTCTAGCTGAAAGGTGGCTCATCGTATAAAAACAAAGAAGCAAAAGGGGAGGCCTCTGGCTGTATGCATAACTACCATCAGGTATCTTGTGTACTAATTCAGTGCTAATAATGCATTACTCGGCATTATGCCGATTTTCTTGGTTTACAGAGAAATACCGCGCAAAACTCGGCTTCCGTGGGATTTAGTTTATAAGGATGTTTTGTAAGTGGGTTGCAACTTGTAACTGACAAGGAGCAGGTCATCCGTCGAGGCGATCACATGTACATTGTTTCTTTCACGACTCGACCAGACACAGTATGACAGGTCCTACAAGTGGTTCTCATTTGCAGAACTGTTGGTTCACCATCGTGTATGTATTGTAAGGGCTCTCATATCCCCCGTCTCTTTACCAACCGCCACGGATGGCCCTGAAACGAACCATCCAATATCAGCCACATACACGCGGTCCAAGGAACGCCCGTAAATGCAGCTCAGTCTATCGACCAATGATACACATACAGACGCAGCCTAAGAGAGGATGTGGTACCCAAAGTTCCTGGTGCGCTCGCAGAGATCAGATACTCTCACATGATATCGCCGTGATCCATTCATATCCAACAACAATATACAAGACACTCATGAGTCCCTAGTATTCTCCTATCTTGTTCCTGGTGCTCCCGGAGGTGGAAGCTGGTCAGGTCCAAAAGACATTGGCAAAAGCTACAGAGCGTCAACCACAAACTCAAGAACAAAGGGAACAGAGCACAACCAACCTGTCGCAGTTTTGCAATCACAAAATCCTCATTCTTATCGAACATGATAATGGGTGTATCCAATGTGCAAAACTCGCGAATACTACATCACCGAGAACACGCAACTCACCTGTTAGTCAAATCCATCATCATCATCAACATCAACTCTCTCAAAGACACCCCCAGTAACAACTCACAACTGTCTACACATTCCACATGGACTCGCCGGTGGCGCAATATCAGTTGCGATAGCAATGGCTCGGAACCCACGATGACCGCTTGTCACAGCTGTACCAAGGGCCACGCGCTCTGCACATGTTCCCACAGGATACGCCGCGTTTTCCACATTTGCGCCGCTCGTGAGCTCACCCTCGCTTGAGAGAACCGTTGCTCCGACGCGGAACTGGCTGTACGGGCAGTACGCTGTGGCCTTGGCTGCAACTGCACGGTCACGGAGCTCTGAGAACTCTTTCAGAGTAATGCCGTGGGCTGAACAGACTTCAGCCGTCTTGGCTGTGTCGCCTTTTGATATAGTCTCTGGGGTATCCATCATATGACCTGAGGGGAAAAGCAGAGGGCGAAAAGGGGGAAAGGGGAAGGGAAAGAAGAAAAGAGAGAAAAGGATTTGTGGCAATGGGCGATTGATGCTTATATCCTATTCCGTGTCACTACACGAGCGGGCCCTTTATCGTGGACGTCTCCGCATCGGGCGCCTCCGTAATGCGGGGCTGAGCGCCGAAATGACGGACCTTCGGCTGGTTCCTATGATACCACATTGCTTATCATTTCTTTCCTTTAATACATAATAGGTAGGTAGGTAACTATCGTTTCTAATGTGCAAGGGTATACAGACTAGGTATGTATGTATAGTTATATCCAAATATGTATTATCAGATGCTATCAGCATCTTCTCTCTCATCTTCATGGTCTAATATTACTGTCATGACCATCATGCACCTTTTTCTTACATTGCTGCCATCCATTCTCATTACAAATACGTACATATGACACAGAGCAGCACAAAACTCCAAATTCATCGCTCATGCATACTGCTCGGCGAGCGGTCGTAGACTGGTGCTTGAACGAACCCGACCAAATCATTTCCATATCATATCCTTTGTCCCCAACTTGCGTTTCTTGTAGGTCTTCTTTTTTCCTTTCATCTGGATTCCGGCATCTAGTAAAACCCATCAGATCCTCCAAGCCTACTTGAGGTCGAGCTGACTGTTGGCGTCGACTGTGCCGAGCTTGTGTCGCTTGGCGTTGCCGGTTCCACGACCTGACTTCGGATCGACGTGATCCATTCGTGCTGCAACAACTCAACTGCTGACGATCGGTTACGAGGGTCTCTTGTGAAACATTTCTTCAGGAAGTCGATTCCCTGGGGGCTGAGCTGATCTGTAGGTGGTAGCTGGGGCGGGTTCCCTTGCGCAATGTTGTACATGATCGCCCACTCGTTGTCGAGCTGTGCCCATGGCCTTCTTCCGGTAGCCATTTCCAAAATAACACAGCCCAGAGACCATATGTCGACGGCCCCAGGCTTACCAGGGTTCTCGCCCTTGATCACCTCAGGTGACATATACATCGGCGTTCCTGTCATGGATCGGTTTGGCATTGTTGCTTGCTTCTCGCCAGCAAGTGTGCGGCCCTGTCGAGCAATAACCTTGGCAGCGCCAAAGTCCACATACTTGATGATTCCGTTATGGTCGAGCAAAATATCTACAACGCTGTTAGTTTCTGCACATTTAGGGATACAAGATACACCACTTACTTTCGGGCTTAATGTCTCGGTGAGCAATGCCGCTCTCATGCAAATAGACCAGACCCTCGAGCAGTTGAAGCGCATATACCATAATGACCTGCTCGTCTTCGATTCGACCATGTTCCAAGAGACTGGCCAAAGATCCTCCCGAACAAAACTCCATGAAAATGTACACACGGTCTCGATGCACTTCGATGCCATAGTATGATACCACATTGGGATGATCCAACACTTCCAGTACACCCATCTCCTCTCTAATTTGCTCGGCGATCTGTGGGATAAGTTTGGGATCCTGCAGTCGGATTTCCTTGACGGCCATCAGATGGCCCGTGTCAAGGTTCATTGCTGCATAGACATTGCCAAATGTGCCGCCTCCCACAAATTGGCCTTGCTGCCAGCGCATCGTAACATTGGTGGCTGATGATGAAAGGTACGCCAACGATCGGTCGACTTCATTATTACCTTCCAGTACTCTTCCGACTCCCTGTCGCTCTGCAACCTTTTCGCGTCGATACTCATCTACCCTTTCAAGCTCCTCCATGCGCTGTTCAGTGATGAATCGTGAAGCCTCTTCGTCGTTCAACATTCGGTTCTTGTCAAGCCTGCGGAACTGTCCCACCAAGGCTTCGATTCGTTCTTTCTCGGCCTGTGCCGCGAGGTTCGATCTGGCGCCCATGATATCAAAGTGAGAAATAAGAAGAGACATACACCCTGCGACCTTGGAACGAAGCTTGGCATACTCATCCTCGCCTAGTGCAAGGATGTGACGACCTCGTGTCATGCCCATGGCCAACTCTAGCGCGAGTACAGCCCATCGGAAGGTCTTTCGGTCAGATGCAACGCAGTCGTCGCAAATGAAGCTCACCCAATCGAGGGCAAGTTTGGTCAATTTGAGATTGTTCATCTGTCGCCTGTTGCTATCCATGTAGAGTAACGAACGTTGGCCAAACTCTGTGGCGAAAACGAAGCATGTTTGAATAAGTTCTTGGCAGTCCTTTCCCCGAGCCTGTTTTCTGATGATTTCCACACTGTCCATGAAAGTATTAGAAAGCTTATATGCCACCCGCCTCGTTTCTGTCAATCTTGAGTTGACTTTGTGGATGTTGGACCTCGATTCCTGCACAAGGTCAACATGCATGTCGACAGCGTCAAGGAACGCCCTCCTCGCGTTGTGTAGGGTCTGGGGACTAGAAGCGCAGAGGCGTATGTGTCCGCGCTTTAGGTCGAGGTTCAGGTCGCGTAAGGGTACTTCGATTACTTCGCCAAACCAATTGATAGGATCCTCTGGTCGGAGAATGAGGACATATTGCTCGCCGAGCTCGTCGGGAAACTGGTCCTTGGAAGTAATAGCTATCATAACGGGTATATCTTCCAGCCTTTCCCGTAACTCGGGCGATGCGATAACATATGTGTTGTCTTGCTCAAGTAGACGAGTGTCGACTTGAAAGTGACCCGAAGCCACCAATTGGTCGTAGAACTTTTGCATGGTCTCTGGTGGGAAGGATATGCTGTAGTCAGATGCGTGCTCGTAGTTGTCGTTCAGCATTCGAGTGAATCGCTGAAGCATCCGCTGGCGGACTCGTACGGAGTCGAGACAAGCCTTATAACGCTTACTCATCTCCGATGCGGTTTCCTTGGGCTTTGCTTGCAACTCCTTTTCGAAAGTCTGGCTGAGTCTGTTGAGAGCCTTGAATGTGAGTGAGCTAAACTGCTCCGCGACTTCAATGTGACCTCGCTGCAGATGGCTACCGATTTCGTTGGCGAAATCCCATTCTTGAAACAAAAGTTCTGCTTCCTTGAAAGTATTCTTGTTTCCACTCAGCTTCCAGTTTAGCATCTTGAAGTAATACTTCAACGCTTCCAGTACAACTTGGTCGAAAGATTCATCGATGCAAGGTGGTAGATCCCAGCCTGGTTCCGGGTGCGCGATGGATGTGCACTCAATCTTGATTCGAATGGCAAATTTGAGCAGAAGCTGAAATTGGGAGATCATTTGATCCTGCATGAGAGGGTTTTGCTGGGCAGATTCCTTAACTCTCCTAGCATAAGCGAGACGTGTGCGGGTGATCTCTTCAATGAGACGCGAAGGGAAGCTGATAAGAGTAAGAAGCTCTTCGAGATATGGTGGTAGGTGGCGTTTGCGGAACGGCTCGGAATTCCTAATAAGAGTGTCCTTCGCCTTGCTAATGACGGTGGATATGGGTGCAAGCATTCCCTTTTCTAGGTTCCCATTGTCGTCGTTGTAAAGAGATTGAAGTCCGTCTTCTTTCATTAGCCGGTCAAGGAAGGATGTTTCGTCGCTGCTTATACCGTTTACAGCTGGCGATCGCTGTTTAGTCCGTGTAAAGTCGAGCTCATCGTTTCCAACCCACTTCCTCAGAATGTTCAGTTCCGTGTTTATCATTTCGTTGGTGTTGTACCACGATATAATGGCATCATGGGCTTCTTTGAATGTGGCAGAGTCTGCTGCCTTGTGTTCTGCTGCGAGTGAAGCCCAAGAAGGGTATAGGTTTTCACACATCTCAATCTTAGCCACCATATCTTTGACTTGTTCGTATGGTGGTTTTCCTGCTTCGCTCTCACCCTTCACTTGGAAGTTGATGATCTCGTCGAGGGTACGGTCAAGAGTAGACCGAGATTCCTCCAGCATGCGTCTCTGGACAGGTATATGTCTTCCACAAACCTTGGATCGGATGCCCAGCCACAATTCGGTCTTGTGAGCGCTCTTGCCCGCCTGTTGATCCGCTGATCCAATCAGTCGTTTTTTCTCTTGCCGTACGACATCTCCGGTAAGGACGGCCTCGAGCATACCGTGCCACTCAAGCCTTTCGCGATTCTCTGGGTCTTTCAAATCCTCGTCCGTAGGCTGAAGGTTGTCGTTGCCGTAAAACATAATGGTCTCCTGGTCGAAACGATCGTCATATGGACCCTCCGACGAGGGGGTTTCGCCTTCCGAGTCCGAATCGTTTCCATTCAAATTCGAGTAAGACGAAAAGTACCCTCCACTATAGTCCTGCCGAAGTTTCTGTACGTATGCTCGCTCCTGTGCTCGGAACCTGCTCTCACTCTGCCGTGGGCGCGTCTTAGACGATGATCGGATTGATTCTGTGAAAGATGGTGTCACTGGCGGATGAACTGGTTTCCTGGAGGTGGCAGGATTGTAGGTGTTCGAGGGTGTCCTCGCCGGACCCAATGGTCGCTGCGGCCAGGAGCCATTGGGTGTATAGGCCGCGCCGTCGTCACCAGCAGCAACTCTCTGTGACTTTGGGGCACCGTTAATGACTGTCCCAGGAAGCAGAGAAGTCAATGACCCTGTGTGGCCCGATGTCTCGTATCGAGATAGATTACCCAGCTCGTCCTGACGTTCTGTCGCATGAGGATCGCCGTTGGTTTCGATCGGAGTTTCGTGTCTGTGACTCCTGTTCTTGTCTATGCGGCCATCTTCTTCGGTACCTGAAAAACGAACCGCCCGGGGCGATGACTCGGTCATCCTAATGGGTGTGTCTGGGCTGGCACCCAGGTGGAGTTGGAAGTATGAGCGCCCCTCAGAGTCACGTCGAGTTGTCGTGAATGATCCGAAGATATAGTTTTGATTGTGGAAAAGGTCGGTTGAAACGGTTTTCTGCCGGCGCTCAAGTTGTGGTCGAAGAGTTTACGATGGATCGAAGATGGCCATGGAGAGGGGGTTGAGCTTGGGGAGCTCTTGATGCAAGCAGATCGAGATGGATCGCATGGAGGAGTGGCAACCAAGAAGCGCGTGCAATTTCATAGCCAATCATCGCGCTTCAAGCGCCTGGTGGCGCATCAACTGTGGCTCGTGTGTGGCAAAACTATGGGGTCAGACTTATCATGAAGACGTTGGGAAGACGAATCATGACTACTAATCTACCAAACCTTGGGGAAAAATCAGCACTGTCAATCCTCTTTGTACCACACCGGCTTACATAGGTCAAGGACTCATAGAGCCTTATTTGTTGTTAATACCTTAGCACGTTGCTGTCATGACGATACATATTCTTACCACTGGTATTATAGAGACTGTATTATAGTGTTGTGTCTCTTTTGTTTTACTATGATGTTCCCCTACTGTCAATATATTATTAACTCGACAAAACTTAATTCACTGAAATGTCTCAAGTCCATGACTCGTCCGGACTGTTGCGGACATGGGGGAAATGGTGACTGACCAAAGGAAATAATGCTAAGACATCAGGTATGCCTTGCAAATAATACGGTGCTATGTAAGATAGGACGTGGAATACAATACAGGAAAGTTTCATTATTTCAATACATCACAAATCATATCTACATATGAAAACCGATGCTGGGATTTTGACTAAGAATGGTCAGTATCGATCCTCGAGATCATCAACACAAGATGACTACCCTAGACCCTGCCCCAGCAGCAGCCATCGCGAATGCGAAAGGACGAGGACCAGTTTATTCCCTTCGCAACAATATTCGTATAGGGTGTAGCATAATGATATTTTGATCGAGCGATGGCCGGAATGAATTGATGCAATATATACCATTCACACGAGCCTGAGCGTCATGCTGTAGTGCGCTGCCCTGACTGTCAAGGAATGGCATAGAGAGTGCTAGGCCGCGGGAAATGATTGCACAGATTACGATTTATGCATAGAACCCTACTGTCATAGGAAAGAGAAAGTAAAGGAAAGCTGCTTATAATTTCCAACACGTATACGAATTAGTCTATATGCTCCTTGTGTACAGATACAGTTGCGAACATTAGCATGGCACAACTTGATTCACCAGGTCGGTTACGAGCCGAGTTGTACATACAACGGAACTCAATATCAGTCGGCCGAAGCAACTGGTGAACAAGACGATGCTAGCTTTGGCGGTTCGGTTAGGCATACTGAAGAGGTTAGCAATCCTTTAATGGCATGCAGACGGAACCACTAATAGATGGTGAAACTCCGGGATGACGCTTTGACATCAAGGTCCTGATCTAATAATTTAGTGGCCAAGGCAAAGACGGATAGAGAACAGACAGTAGCCAAGAAGTACGCTAAGTTGATTGTGGTATGTTGACATAAAAATTCCTTCTCATTTTCGTTCGATTGACAAGGATTGGCCCCGGAAATGGTTGAACAGGTCAGAGTCTTCCATAGCCTCAAACCGAACACCCCATCCCTGTTCCGAGGGAGGAGGTTCCGTGTAAGACGACAACAGCAAACTCTAACCAATGTCAAAACCACATGGGTGTGGGTTTGAACCACGGCGGCTCCGTCTCGAAGGTTGAGGTGCATTGACCAATGAGCAGGAATTCGAGGACAGCAAAAGCCGGTCTGTGTCCAGGACTGACATGCGGTAACAAGACCGGCTTCCACGGAGTCACCGCCGTTGATACTAATGACGCTAGATCAGTGGCTAGGTACGTAGGCGATATTCGACAAGTTCTTGGCGATAGACCGACTCAGCTATTGCTGATACATAGTCATTAATCTCATGTAAATCGACAGATTAAAAGCTTAGCGTCATAACTTACATCTGGCATGACTGACAACTCCATATCATGATCTCAGGCATATGGCCATGTTCAATACATTCAGACCCACTCTTCTATACGGAACTTGCCATATCCGCTGTTAGTGATGGTAGGCGCGTTGTGTAACATACTGGTAGGACTCTGCAGCGGCTTGAGATAGTCCTTTGCGGATGCCGGCACAACGTTTCGTTCATAGTAGTATCTGGATACCACCCGAACCCGCATCGATATGTCGCTGTCTACGCAAATCAACTTCCATGAAAGGACATTCTTTCCTAAGGCTAAGCTTACTATGCGTTGGCTCTGGAAATCGCTTGGTGGTTGTCAATCACATCAAGATATCATCAGATCAACCGGGGTCAAACACCAACATCCTGGTCAGGTGAGCGCGGGTATTTGCGCAGCATTAGCGCATATGCATTGAGCCCGTTGTGGCCAAGGTAGGTACAGTATAATAGTCGGTCCTTACAAAGTCCTTGCGGTCTCGGTATTCTCTTTGAAGAATGAAGAAGCCATGTCATATGTCAAGGCTATCCAAGTCTGCTCAATAGTCAAGCGTCGCTTTCGCCACCTCCCGTGGTATGGCCTGATGCACTGATAATATGTCCAAGAACTAGATCCACATGCCCGAACGACATACATACAAGCTTGTGCGAACATCCCACCCGCGGTGGCACTGAGGGCGTGAAAGCTTTCCTGCGCATGTATCCAGATTAGGAACATCTCGGTATATCATCAAAGAAACTTTTCGTCCCATCGTGGCCGACCAGGCCGAGTAGAGTAACCTTGCTGGTGGCTCTTGAAAGTCGGGACGACATGTCATGTTTGACAGTGAAAATTAAGTTTGAAGCTGCATGGTCTCGTAGTCAGGTCGGTGGTTGCAACGGCCACAAGGAACAGAAATTCTCCTGGCCATCATCTCTGTTGAAGACTCAGCTCAGAAGCCGAGCCTTGGCGTCGCGTGGGGTTCTGGAGACCTAAAGATCCCTACTAGGGCTGATCAGGGCTGCACGAAATGAGAGGGCTCCTGTAGGTACCCGACGGTTGGCCTGGTTAGCTGTCACAGCTTGGTGGAGAGAAACCTCTCACCCCGGATTCGAACTGATGGATGACTTGGGTTGCCAAGGACTTGGAAGGCTCGCCTCATGATACTGTTGATGTCTGGCTAGGTATGCTGTGTTGGGCTTCGCACCGACTGCGTTAGATCATGAGGGCCAATGATAATGTCATATCTCACCAGAAGGTTGCTGATGGCCTGTGAGATGATCAGATTGTTGATCGGCGTGCTCGGATCGTAACTTGATACCAACGCCAACCGATGTCAAACATGAGCACGAGGCGGGAAATTGTGGGTTACAGGGTGAGCGAGGCGGCGACAGTTGGGCTTCGACACATGGATGCCGCGTTGCAGGAGACTCGCCCTGATTGTAATGTAAAGATCTGCTAAAAAGAAAAGAAAAGTCTTTAGATGGATAACACAGCTGAATGTTTAGTTGTTTCCATTGCAACTGTGAAATTGCGCAGTGGAGATGGGGCACAAGATTCGATTATATCATTGCCATCCACATGCTTCTTATCTCTTCCCTTAGAGGATTCCGAGAGCAAGAAGACATGGATGGACCATGCTGCTTTCTATGATCAAAGGTTGCATAAATAATACATATGCTACTTAGTTAATTGAGATGAAGCCCTGTAAGTGTAGGAAGTTTAGGGAGGCTACTGCAACTAGCCTTTCCCCCCAGGTGGCTGTGGCTCTTCCCGCGTACCATCAATCGTGCACAGATCTATGTTGTTCAAAGAAGGGCAATTAGGTACCAAATTATGAAAGGCACTACCTTAAGGCACTAGGTACGGATGAATCAGGCTACCTTACTTACAGCTCTACCCGTTGGCTCGAGCCGGGGGGGGGCCAACTAAGCAAGCTTAGTTGGGCACAAAAGGGTAATACAGGCATAAAAGGCTGATACAGCCCTGCACGGCCGGCTATTGCGATTTTTCGTTTTTTAGCACCTAAATTAATAAATTTAAAGATAATAATTAGTAAATATACTATCTTTTTTATTAATCTATATTATATACTTACCTATAAATCTTAAAGCTGCTTAGGCAGTTATTTCTTTATGCCTACACTTCTAATAAGGCCTTACCTATAACCTCTTTAAGTAACTATTATCTCTTTATAAGGCTAAGAAGTATTATTTAGGCTTTAAGTATATAACTATTAGCTGCATTATAAAGAAGCTTAAAGCTATAAATACCCTCTTAATTAAAGATATTTTTAATAAATAAATAAGTTAGCTAAGGCTACTAATAGATAAAGAGGAAGAAGCTATTATAGCCTTTATTATCTAGATATAGAAGTTAGGTCTACTTACCTCTAAATATAAAGTTAAAGATATAGTAAATATACTATATTACTGCTATAATCTTAATATAAAGCTAATTAGTAAAATGTAATATTAGCGCTTTTATAATAATTATCTTAAGCTTAATAAATTAATCCTAAAGGCTAAAGAAGCTTCTTAAGTAAAATATAAAGAAGTAAGCATTAAGGAGATAAGGTAGTAGTTTTAGTAACTTATTAAAGTTATTATTAACTTTAAAATTAGTACCTCTAAGTGCTAGAATGCTAACTAAGCTAGAGTTAGAGTAGGAATACTATATAAGCAGGTAGAATGCCTTATTATATATATAAAGAAGAAGTTATCTATAGAGGTTTTCTTCCCTGCTAATTAAGAAAGCTATACAGTTATTAGTATAGGCAACGCTATAGGTAATATAACTCCTCTATAGCTGATCTTTAAAAGCCTTCTAATGCTAGAGTAGGCTTAGATTAAGGGTAATTCTTAGATGCGATTTATACAGTTAGATATAGCCTTTTCTAATGCTAAGATAATGCTATAGTAGGCAAAGCACTTTAATAGATATTCCTAGGAGAAGTTAGCTACTATTTAATGCTGCAGGCTTAATTTTAAGTAGTATTTTAGCTATAATAAGTACCTGCAATAACCTAGGAATGCCTTTAGTAAATATAACCTTCCTCTAAATACTAAAACTATCTAAGAAGAAGATCCTATATAGAGGCTACTTGTTATTAATAGCTTTGCTAGTTATAGCTCCTTTGCCTTTTAAGAATACTATATAAAATTTAATATCCTTATTACCTTCTTGCTATTACATTTAATATATATCCTCTAACTTATAGATATAGGTATATTTTAATATTTAAAAAATGCATATTAGAGAAAGCTTTATAAGGCATTAAGGAAGGGAAAGCTTACCTTTAGCTGCTATACCTTTATAGGGGCTTTTTAGGTATAAGGCTTATATCTTAGCCTTCTCTTTAAATCCCTTCTTTTTACATACTAATATTGATTTTTTAGAAGATCTTTAATAAAGGCTTTACTAAGGTATATATTATCTTAGGCTTTAAAAAGTTAGGTATTTTCCTACCTATAGACTAGCTAGCAGTTAAATATCTTATAAAGAAGAAGCTAAAGTTAAAGCAAGCTATTAATCCTGCCTTTTTATTACTTCTACTATTAGAAATGAGGTTTTTAATTACCTTTATAACTACATAATATATAAGAGACTAATATTATAATATCTTTAGTTTTCTATTATATTAAAAACTTAAATATATTTAAAATATTATTAATAAAGCTATATTACTTAAGAAATATATAATAGAGTATATTAATAATTACTATACTTATATTAAGAAAAGATATTATAAGAAAAAGTAAAGAAAATATACTTAAGAAGCTTTTAATTACATTAATACTATTTCTTTATAGAAGCTTTATAAGTAATAGAATAAGTATATTATAGAAAGTTAAAAGAAGAGTATTTAGTCTAAGATATAATATTAATAATCTTAGCTTATTTAAGAGCTTAAGGCATTAAAATAAGAGTAGTAAGATAATAAAGAAGTTATAGTTAAAAGCATTATAAAAAAGCTACAGTTTAAAAAGTAATTAGAAGTTATAAGGAAAAAGAATAACTATGTATCTATAGATATATAGCAGTCTGCTATAACTAAAGCCCTTAATAAAGTTACTAATAGATTTATAATAAATATATAATACCCTTTTAATCTTTATAAGTCTATTTATAATGCAGCTTTTGCAGTAAAGCCTCTTAAAGCTATAGATTTTTCTTTCCTCCTTTATAGTAATAATTCTATTGCTTTTTACCTTATAAGGCTATAAGAAATACTATACCCTAGCGATTTTAGTACTAATAGTAAAGTCATAATACCCTTATTGCTGCCCTGCCTGCCTAACTACAAGTCACTTCCTCAGTTACCTTTACCTATAGCCCTCTTATTACCTTACCTCCCATAATACCAAATACATTATTGCAAGTTAATACAAGATCTCATATAAAGGGAAAGGCAAGTAGTAGAGGTTATAGCCATAAGGGAAGAGGAACAGAATGCCTCCCATTTTAGCAGGGAAATCGTTCCTCAAATCGGGCCTAATTGGCTGTCGCCACAGTTACATCACCTAAGCAGCTATAGTCAATAGTCAATTCAGTATCACGAAAAGCCTTAAACTTGGCCTTTTCTCAATTTCAGCTATTTTTGACGTTGTGTAAGAGTTGAGGTATGTAAAATCATGAAAAACGCACCCAAAAGCGACCCCGGTCAATGTATCAGCCTTTTGTGCCTGTATCACCCTTTTGTGCCCAACTAAGCTTGCTTAGTTGGCCCCCCCCCGGCTCGAGCCAACGGGTAATCGATCGCACAACGAGACGAAAATTTTGAAACGTGCTGATAACGAAACGCTCCGGGAAGAAGGAACGCAACCTCTGCTCCACCCTTCTCACTCATTCTCATCCCTCAACTGTCACCATCCGAGCCCTGCAATTTGCCATTAGCATACCACAAAATCCTGCTACCGTATTAGTGCCCAGAGACGAGCTTCCATCTGATGCACGATTCAATGGGTGATACGATCGGTTACACCTTGGAACGAAAGTTCCGTATCATTCATGAATATGAGCCGAGTCAGTTATCGCTGCGACCTCAAAACGTTTCACTGACATCCGACTTACACTGATACATGGCTGTCTACATCACGAACGCACCGAACCAACTCATCAGGGTTGCGCCGTGGCGCTGACGCCGCTGAATGGGAATTGGGGAGAAGGTGACATCGCAACCCTTCAGGATGCGGGAAGGGATTTTCTCCCATCCACTTGACAAAGTTTAACCAGATAAACGCTCACTGTTGATGCCCATGAGACGCCACCCATCGAAGGGAAGGCATTCGTGAATTACTCTAGGCACACCTGGGTATTTAGTGTACCTATGGCGGACCGATCATAGACCATCGTCTAAGGCTCTAAGCTAATGGATGTCTTATCCTGCAGCAGTGAGGCTGAATATTAATCGTAGAATGCTTCAGGTACCAAGCAGATCTGCCCCCTTCAGGATCGGTAGCGAAATCAAGAGGTCGAACAACGCTCTTTTAGTGGCATTACTTACGGATTGCCCAATCGCAGTCACAATTTACAAGGATCCAACTAACACAAGGTTCCAGTGATGGGTGCGTGCCCAGGCGTGTGCTGAATCGCCTTCTGTCTAAACTTCAAACTTGCAACCATCCTCAGAAAATTTGCCCCCTCCCAAGGCCTTACTCAAGCAACACTGACGCCGCTTCACATGGATGGACACCTTTTTTTAACCAAGGGTATCTTGAACTGCCCTGGACTGCTTTCTCCCCGATCGGGGTACGTCGGCTCCTCGTACCGGCCTATGTACATTGCATTGTAAACTGGTCTGTGAGCACTACTTTACCTGCTGGGGGCTCACTAATGCATCCCGTCGTTCGAGGTTTGGGACCGTTGGACACGCGGGCTTAGTTACCCCACTACCTAAGGTAGCTAACTAACTTACAAACTCACTCCACTCGCCGTCACAGACCCGGACCTGGCTTGAACTTGACACGACAGACCAGACCCTGGACTAGGTAAAATGTCTCTAGCTTATTTGCTTTCGGATCCTCGTCCTGCTGAAGCAAACGCTTCCGAGACAGAAACGGGGATTGCCATGGTCATGGCCTCATCGGCACTGTGTCCAGGGGATCCTTGATGTTTGCCCCGGTCCCATCTATAACCACCATAAGATCGCCCTCATATTACGTTTGAGATACCATCCTCCTCTGGCCTACTCCGTGCCTCTACTCAACATTCTTTTAGATCCAGTGGATCGACGTTTCGCCTTGTTTAAACCTTAGGAGCCCACCACTACAGCCATCACCTCCACGCACAAAATTCAAGGCCTATTATAGACGCCGCCACTTCGCCTACCTTATTTGTGCATCTGATCTGTTACCACTGATCGAACACTGTAAATTGTCACGCCGCCGACTTTTATAACTGCTAGTGGTGGCAGCATTGGACTTCGTTAAAGCACCCTTCAGCTAGCTCTTTGAATCGACACAGTTCATCCCTTGGCAGACAAGATCAACTTACAATTATTTCGTCAAATAGAATATCGAGTGAGTACGATGGTAAAGTATGTTCTCAAAATTCGAGTTAATATCTTTTCTCAGACTATTCTGTTGCCAACATGTGCGATTTCACCAAAAACTATTACATCTACACTTCTTGCACAGATCCTGGGACACATTTCTGCAAAACTTCTATAGATGGAAGTCGCGAGCATGCCTGTCCCAAAGGTCCTCACGAACGCTATATCGTTCTCCCGGAAAGCTGCCCATTGTGTTGTGGGTGAAACCAAAAACTGCGGTTGATGTTAGACTCGACACTCTCAGAAAGAACACTGCAGAAATAACCTTGCCGTACTCACCATGACCAACGAATTTCATATTCTCCATTGATATGGAATTGCAAAAATGACAGCCCAGTTTGAAGCTTGTATGGAACTCAAGGCACCAAGCTGATGTTTCTTTCCATTCAATTGAAACAGAGCTACGATTTCGAGAGTACAAGCGCAGGATCTTGAGCCTCCCATAGGGGTTTGAACGAGAAGAACAAGTAGCAGCTATGCTATCGACGAGGGAAGGGAAGCAACATGCGATTTTATCGGCAGCGGAAAGCGACAGAGGCAAGCGAACCAGAAACGTTAGCCAGCGACAAATTTGAAAGTTGAGCCTCGAGCTAGACCCCTAGAGGCTCGTTTGTACTGGTACACGGGAATTATAAACTAAATTGGCGTTATGGAAATAATTAAAAAGAAATCTATGGTAACTGAATGCGAATTTATATGTGTGGCAGACGCGGCCTCAGCTTCTAAGCTATTGATTGATTTTGAGCGAGCGGAACACACGCCGTTGAACGGTACTATGATTGACATGGAATGCATATTGCTACACATTTTACCACACTTAGGCTTATATGGGTTCATATTTAGCGCTCGAAAGATGAAGGACTCTGGTCATGGCTACTATAGGGCTACTGTTGTCAGCTGGTTCTGCAGGCTGCCGTTAGCATATATTGTGGCTGATATGCCTTACCAAGCATGGTTTACCTCGCAGACTCGGAAGATGCAGCACTCCGGTTATCGCCAAATAAGCAGGGATGTCGTCGGTGTTTCTACTGCGTGGTTACATTGCCGTTGACATCAGGACTGTCACGACGGGTGACGGAATGCGCTATGCTATGCTAGTGAGACGTAGGCTGCCATCCCACCATCTTCTTTAGGCTCTGACAGCTCGCTTCCGGCAATCGAGTCCCTTAACCCCACTGATCTTGGTCAACATACGCCTGAGTTGAGAGACAATATGCAAGTAAAGGGCAAAGATCAGAGTTAATATGGAGTTTGGCCGGGTATAAAGTTGATGCTGCGGGGAATGAGGGGGAATAAGCGCGCCTGTGCGAGCCTTTGAGGCGCATGCCGCGCGGGATGTACCGGTAACCGTTTGGCAGTCTGATGAGGCGGAATATTATGGCCAATGACCTGAGATTGAGGAGAAGAGAGACAACAGGGCCCCGTATGATGCAGCTGAGAATAAGCGAGATCTGCCACGTTCATCCCTGTTGGTTGACGAAGTGTCACTCCCCGCGCTTAGACCTGAGACGAAACCATGGCTGTTAGGACACTTGAATGCTTAGATCCAGGTGTTTGGAGAAGAACAAGTAGATAGCTTTACGCAGTTCCGGGTGAATAATGCTTACGCGTATATGCCTTAGATGTTCGCTATCAGTGGATGTTTCAGTTGGCCCCTGACTATTCCACTTTGACATTGGTTTGCGAGGCGTTATGGGTCGACTGTGGATTGAGACGTCCTTCGGATAGCCACGAACCACACTGATAGCTTCCGCTCTTGAGGTTTTTGAGCCTTTATCACGTTCAGGACAATCTCGTTACAGATTCTCCTGATTCTTGTAAAACTAAAGGTGATTAGGGAGTATGGTGTGGGGACCATGCACAAACCTGGCTCCGTTCGTTTTGTGGGTGGCACTGCAGTCCGCGGGAACTAGGCATGAAGCTTAACTTACGAGGAGCCAAGTGCAGAGCAGTGGAAGCTGTCTGACCAGTTTCATGTCATTTACGACATTTTACGTGCAGAATGGTATATAAGAGTCGATGACGCCTCCTCCACAGCTTCAAACACCATGTCCTTTGCGCAGACAACACGAGTTACGGGCGCATCATGCCTGACATTGGCGAAACCATGACACTGGAATGTTGGATTGGGCCTGTTTCTCTTTGAAGCAAAAGGTCTTGATCTGACTTCACATGCTGGGTTTCATGCTGCCTAGTATGACGTCTCTTTATCACCATAAGTCCCGAACCGAGGTACTGCCATACCTTTAGTAGATAAGTTGATAGATGATAACACTGAGTGACCTGTTTAATTTATGCAAAGAGGAGAAAGAATACTTTGCTGGTGCTCCTTCAGATCCTAAGGGATGTGGTAAACGGCCCAGGCCTTTAGATCATTGCTCAACTCGGCCGAGAGAGCGGTCGGAGGATTAGTGGAGAACAACCCCAGATTCCATCCCATGTGGTTGTCTTTTGATAGGCCCCACTTCAAGCCGAGGCACAACGGCCCCTGAACCTTACTTGATTTCAGCCGAGCGGTCATTCATTTAATCAATTCTCCAGATTGTCTTAATCATATAATTGACTCCCTTCGACATCATTTTATTAGCAACTGCTAGTGACCTAGTATTTGCGTAACCTGAAGTCCCCTTGAGCCGCGTGTCGACATCAATCGAATCACAATGCCTGTTCCTGAGTCTGAGTATCTCAGCCCCGTCTGGCGAGATGGGATCTTCAGTCAGTCTCAAGACGATCTGATCTATTCTTGGCAGAGATTTGCTAATATGTGAAACCGCCTAGATGGCCGCGTTATCTTTGTGACTGGCGGTGCAGGAAGCATCTGCAGCATGCAGACGCGAGCATTAGTCCGCCTAGGTGCAAATGCATGCATCATTGGCCGAAGTGTCGAGAAGACAGAGCTTGCGGCTAAAGATATCGCCAGTGTAAGAGAGGGAGCAAGAGTGATAGGAATCGGTGGATGTGATGTTCGAAAGGTATGACGCGTGTCGTTTATTGACGACGGTTATGATGGTACTGACTGTGCGTAGATCGACAGTCTTCAGGCTGCTGCTGACCGATGCGTCAAGGAGCTTGGAGGGATTGACTTTGTCATGTAAGTGCTCAAATTGACCATGCCTGCATATAAGATACTAATGCATATCATAGCGCTGGTGCAGCTGGCAACTTTGTCGCTCCCATTGAAGGCCTCAGCTCCAATGCCTTCAAGTCAGTAATGGACATCGATGTCCTGGGAACATTCAACACAATCAAGGCGACGATGCCCCATCTCCTGAAGAGCTCAACCCCTCGTATCATTTACGTCTCTGCCACTTTCCATTACACCGGCATGCCTCTCCAGGCACACGTCTCTGCAGCTAAGGCATCTATTGACTCACTCATGGCGTCCGTTGCCCTGGAGTATGGACCAAGAGGGGTGACAAGCAACGTAATTGCCCCAGGAGGTATCGATGGCACCGAGGGTCTGGCCAGATTGGGAAGCGATGCGGAAAGTGAGAAGAAGAGATACGCCAAGGGTATCCCGCTGGGCCGCGCTGGAACTGTACGAGATATCGCAGACGCAACAGTCTTTTTGTTCAGCGACGCCGGAAGCTATGTCAGTGGACAAGTCCTAGCTGTTGATGGCGCTGCATGGAGACGCCAGGGAGCCATCAGCGTGGGAACGGAGGCTGGCATGGAGTACCCGGATTATATTCTCAACGGAGAGTTCTCAAAGAACCTGCGAGATCCAAGAAAAAACGGAAAGGCTAAGCTGTAAGGATACTGCCTGTTGTACAGCATGAGTCAAGCTCCAAGGTTACCATTTGACGAGACAGATATGGAGTGTCATGAGGCGATATTATATACTCTATAAACTAAGCTACAATCATGCAATATCAGACCAAGTGTTTGCTTGAATCAGGTTATCTTATCAGCTGGACCTGAGCCCCGGGGATCGGAAGTGACGGAGATACTTGTTCTGGGATGATAGATAACATCCAATTGGGGATCCGCCTTGGCGTTGACATCTCCGGAAGTGGATGGTCTGATGGAGTCGATCTTAGCCTCCATGATGATGTTTTGTTAAATATCTGAAAAGAATAACTGCATTCTAAGTACGATAGACTGTTTACTTCTTGAGACCAGAATTGCCGGGTTCACGCCTTTTGATCTACCTGCATGGCACATTATATGCTTATTCTAGGTATACAGCACAGTTACATACTTGACAAAGGAATGCCCCGTGAACCCCATGTTCTCCATTCCGAAAAAGAGCCCGAAACCCATGCGAAATACCACATGCCATTTCACGATTCGATCCATGAACGAAGAGCCGGAGATAGTACGGCACAATCGACCCCGTCAGAGCCGCGACCCGGCCGACATCCAATTAAATTGCCTCCGATGGCCGTTGGGAGTCTCTCCCACTCTTGGGCAAAAGTGCCTAGAAGCTTACTCCGTGAGGAAAAGCCAATTGTGGCTGTTTATCAGATTACAGAGACAGGTTGATAAGTTGGTGTAGGCTTGCATTAGTGTCCGCTAGGGCAAGGTTAGTGAAGGAGGGGTCGCTTTTGAGCTCTCATGAGCTTTTCGTTGCTGAATGATACGGGCTAATAGTGCAATTGACAGATGAGGCAGAGTGATATGATCTACTATATCCACTGGCAATCATCAACTCCTCGGACATGGACATCTTAATCTCTCGTTGTCTATGAACTCAATACTCTTAGCATAAAACATTGGAGAAAAATAAGCTCGGTCTGCAAAATCATCATGATTATGGTGTGAAGAGAGTTTCCTATCTAGGTATGACTATCCAGAAATAAGAGGGCCCAGAGGATTCAATTAGCTCAACTTGAGAATCAACCTTGGCCCGGAGAGATCCATTGTGTGGGAACTATGCATAACCTTGCAGCTACACGGCACGCTCAGAGCCGAACAGGGCGGGGAATTACCTACGATTCTATATCTCTTGACTCTCAAACGAGCGTACGTTATCTTGTTGTAATAGGTAATAATGAAAAATATATATTCTATCCCCTCTTCATTCTCTCTTGATCGTTTCTCTTCTCTTCCTTTCCTCTTTGTCGTCAACATTGGCTACGAGTAAGTGTGTATAGCTTCATTCAACGTCCCACACAACCAAGATGCACGCCAAGCCCATCCCCCTCCTCTTGCTATCTTCCCTCCCCTCCTTGGCTGCTGCCGAAGATGTCCTTGGCCTTTACGTCTTCCACCGTCACGGTGATCGCACTGCCAAGGCCTGGAAGCCCGTAAACTTCACAGCTCTCGGAGCCGACGAGGTTCACTCTTCCGGTTCTTGGTATCGCGATACTTATGTGAGCAAGGATGCTTCACGAAAGATCTCCGGCCTCAGCCCCGAGTCAGCCGTCTTGTCTCAGCTAGATGTTACTTCTCCTGTCGATGCTGTGCTTCAGAACTCTGCTCTTGTATTCTTGCAGGGACTTTACCCTCCTACTAAGCAGTTTGAGACCCTTGCCAATGGATCCAAGGTTGAGGCTCCTCTGAGCGGATATCAATACATTCCCATTGCTTCAGTAGAGACTGCAGCCAGCGACAAGAACTCTGAGAACAGTGCTTGGCTTCAGGGCAACAGTGGTTGCACCAACGCAGAGGCTAGCTCGAATGATTACTTCTCCTCCCCCGAGTACGCTGGAGTATACAAGGACTCTGAAAGCTTTTATCAGGGCCTTCTGCCTGTCATCAATGGGACCTACGGCAAGGATGAGGCCAACTTTCAGAATGCCTATACCAGTAAGTTTAGGGATAAATCCCAGGCACATAGACCCCCCACTAACTCGCATAGTCTTTGATCTCATCAATGTTGCTCGTATTCACAATTCTAGCATCCCTTCTGATGATCTGCTCGATGAGTCCACCCTGGAAAAGCTCTACAACCTCGCTTCCATCCATGAGTGGAACCTCGCCTACAACAGCAGCGAGCCTGTCCGTGCCATTGCTGGCTCTGTGCTCGCTGGCCAGATCATTGAGGCTCTTGAGCCCCTTGCAGATGGTAAGAAGGGACCCAAGGTCAACATTCAGTTCGGTGCCTACGCCGCCTTCATGTCTTTCTTCGGTCTTGCTGGCCTCGACAAGGTCAGTTCTGACTTCAAGGGAGTCGTCGACTACGCCTCATCTATGGCTTTTGAGCTCGTAACCAACGCCACCAACCCTACTGCCGACGACGTTAGTGTCCGCTTCTACTTTGCCAACGGCACTGCTGCTCAAAATACCCCGAAGATGTTCCCTCTCTTCGGCAAGGATGAGACCACCATCTCTTGGAAGGACTTCAAGACTGGCATGTCTGATTTCGCCATCGAGGACACCAAGCACTGGTGCAAGCTTTGCGGAAACAA
Source organism: Fusarium xylarioides (assembly GCA_013183765.1). Lineage (NCBI taxonomy): Eukaryota > Fungi > Ascomycota > Sordariomycetes > Hypocreales > Nectriaceae > Fusarium > Fusarium xylarioides. Next base: position 41,828 of record SRZU01000054.1, read on the forward strand.
CGACGGCACCTGTGCTAGTAACTCGGATGATGACTCTACTTCGTCTCAATCCGACTCTGGCGGCTCTGGCAACGGTGTTTCGAAGCCGGTTGCTGGCGTCATTGGCGCCCTTGTCACTCTCGTTGTCATTTTGGGTGTCCAGGCTGCCTTTATTCTGCTTGGCGGTCTGCGTCTTGTCGAGAAGTCGACGCTTGCAGCTGCTGGCGCATCTCAGGCCGGAGCGGTCAAGGCATGAATATGAAACGCTATGGAATGGGAAAGTAAATGTTTCTTGGTCAGAATATGCATGACCCATGCGATGTTAGGATTTTTCGCCTTCAGATACCAGAATAGCCATTATGCAACGAATTGATGTGTCATGTTTTATTTAAGACATATCGCCTAACTCTCATGGCTATGATCTAATAATGATATCCAAGAATCGTGTCATGCTCCCCTATGAAGTCTAACTGGAAATAAACATTAAAAATAACCCAGCCCTGGATACTCTAGAAACGCATCTGTTGCTTTTACCCAACGCTTGATATGTGAACCATCTTAATTCCTCGAAATTGTTTTAACAGCTAGCGAAGACCAGTCATATCAAGCAAATCATGGCGATAGTAGAATGCTCGCACCCGCTTACCGTAGATATCTATAGCAAGTCAGCATGAGAACCAACGTGCGATGAAAACCGACTTACACATAGGGATGCTGATAAGGCATACCACCACTTGAATTGAGGAGATCGCCAGCATTGTTCGTTCAATACCACCCTGATTAATCCAATCGTAGGCAAAGAAAGTCAAGATGAAGCTGAAAAAGTTCTTGAATATGATCATGATGGTGAAGCCCTCAATGGTCAAATCCCCTGCCATGATGTTAGCGATAGCTGTTTATACGAACATAGAAACATACAATAGGCATCAACAATGTAAAGTGAGCTGGCCACAGCACCAATGACCATCCCCGCGACTTCAAATCCGAAAAACATCAGCGGTATGACATATGAGTATTCCTTTTTTACCACACCAGGTGCCGTTAAGGCGAAACCATATAGTCCGATTCCTCCAATGATCATCATAGGGATCACAAGAAGAATGCGAAACTCTGGTTCGTATATGCCTTTGTTGAGCTTGGTCATGTACTTGACGCTTGTGTCCGCGAGCAAACCTGCCAGGACAAAACCTAGGACGGCACCGATGAATGGACCCGTGTAAGTGTAGCCGGCATCAACCTCATCCCAGTAGTAAGGTGACCCTATGAAAATGGCGGCGACAATAACTCCGATAAATACTGTCCAGCCTATCATGGCTCCCTGGATCAGGCAGCCCCAGATGAATGCTGGATGAGTAAGGAGGGGAAACGGTCGCAGCAAAAGGACCCAGTATCGCTCGTCCGTCTTCCGGCCATCAAACAGAGAAATCGACTGAAGAAAGGTCTTCTCAGGTGTATTAGAGTGGCCGATTGGTTGAAGAGCATTGGACTTAGGCAAGAAGGTGAAACCAGCGGAGTACTGGGTAAGTTCCGGAGAATGAGAAGATCCGGACTCTGCCTGTGGTGACGGCGTTTGGCGTTTATCCTTGGTAGTCAATTCTATTCCTAGCTCACCGGTCGTGTCGGTGTTCAGACTGGCTTCTCGTCGATATGCCGTCTCGGGGCAGAAGAAGAAAATGGCCGGGAGCGTAGCAGCAAGAAAGATGGCAACGAAGTAGAACGTCCACTTCCATCCCATGGAATCAGTGATTTTGCCCACCAAGATGGGGGTGAAGAAGGCACCACCGAAGACCGCCAGGTTCGTAAAGGCCATTCTCACTCCTCGCTGGTGGACAAAGTAGAGGTCACCCACAGCTGCATTGAGCAAGCTCTCATAGGGTGCGCAACCAACGCCTTGAACAATTCTGGCTCCAATGAAACTTCCATAATTGGTTCCTACAGACCCGGCCCACGCGCTGGAGGCGATGAGAATGAGGATACCTATGAGGAATAAGTGTCGTTTCCCCCAGATACGGCCCGACGGAACGAAGAAAATAGCACCAGCGCCGCATCCCAGTAAGAAATATCCAGTCAACAGGGCAACCTTTGTGAAATCCTTTGAGAAGAGCAGAGATAGTGTGATCGTATTGGCAGCGAGGATAGGGCCGAGTGCGGTAGCGAGAATACCCGCGAAACAGAGTAGAAAAGTAATCAGGTCGCGTCGCAAAAGTGACCAGTTCAACGGATCGTTTGGGTCATCAGAAGGCTGAGGGATCTGAGGTTCGTGCCAACGTCAGCGTACGCGCAACAAGCCTACAGGTAGACAATACATACGAGGATAATGGTTTCGGTCCCAACTTGTACGCGCTTGAGGTTTCCATGATGCTCGCCAGCTATCTGAGGTCGAGACGGATCGTCAAAGTACTGTGTTGTGCCTATGGGATTGGGCGATGTGTCAATTCGTCATGTCCTAAAAGTGTGTGTTCTGCTATCGGCGATGGAAGGCCATGTGCTCCATATTGGTATGGAGGTGACGCCAAATACGCACCAGGAACATGCTCGATCCCTTTTGCTTCGAGGATCCCCAGAGGCATCTTGAAGAGATGGAGTACCGATCAGGGGAGTGAGCTTGGCTGAGGGACAGCACAGTGGAGCGGCGACAGCACCCACCCTTTTGGTTCTGGCAAAGGTCACAAACACTCGCGATTCAATCGTGAAAGGGCGGCGAGAAGCTTCGTACAGACAAAAACGCCCAGTGGAAAATTCTTTTCCTCGGAGACAAATCTGCGGGTTTGACTGGATCGGCTTCTTCCTAAACAGTATCGTCAAGTCGTCGACAATATTTGGAGACTATCAGCACGAGCAACCAGAAGTGGACGCATTCGTGTAAATATGGGGGTGGAGATGGACCGCTTGTTTCTCCAATCGCCGTGATTGAATTACCGGGGTACAGTGAGCTCAAAGTTTGGTGTGGAGCTCATCGCCCTCTCTAGGTTCTATGCTCTACACCACGACAGTGGAAGAAGCTTCAACTGCCGATCAGAAGCAGTTTCTTGGCAGAATCTTTGATTCTGGTCACATTGCACATTCTTTAGACTCCTCATTTGCTACCTGCAATTCAGACAAGGCAATCGTGCTCGTCCGAAAGGTCATCGCAAACACAGTATCAGAACACTGTGAGCTTGTGGAAATAGTGAACGATGATCAGGCTGATCCCTTGCTTCTGCACGTCAATATCACCCCAGTTGGAACCTTGTGCTGTGGGTGTCTCTTTGGGGTCTTCAGCTCTTGGCCAATGAAACAGGTGAGCTACTGGTGATGGGTCAAAGAGTCTGGTCTGTTCAAATCAAAGGGCCCCTTGAAAACACGTAGGTTGAGCCAAGTTTCCAAATCAGTGCCACAATCAATGGGACCATTTCAAAGTATAAACTACCTTACAGGGAAGTAGTGGCTTGTCGGTTCATGCTATGTAACTTCTTCGTATTGCGTTCATTTCACAGAAGGTTCTTTCAGAACAACTCCCGAACTGCTTACGTAGGTGGCAGGTTCAATGGCCATTCAAATGCTAATTGCCCGTTGTAAATTCTTTTTATGCTCCTGTGGGTCTGGCAGGTACGACCAAGACACAAGACATTAGATCGATCGTACCTAGGTAGGCACTAGAGGTTTCTTCACTGTTCTTTTACACAGTTCAGCCTGAATACGACTTCTGACTTGTTCTCTTTTCAACCTGCAAGCGTCAAAGTGATCCTCAACTCAAGCCAAGACTTTACAAGGACCCGCTTCAGCATCATGACGAATGATGATGATCTCGTACACATGATGACCCGGATTGTTCTCTATCCTATCATTTTCGCTCTTGTTAATCAGTACAGTCCGCAGGGGTTACAAATGTCATTTTCCGCATTTTGGCTTGTACCCCACCCCACCGCGGAATAGGTCAAAATGGCCTTATTAGCTCGTTTGAGGCTAGGTACCTATACTTAGTTTAACCTTTTTTTCCCACCTAAAACCAAGATTTTAATAGAATCGGTACTTCGCAGCCAACTTCCTCAATGAAATGACGTAAATTATGATGCAGCCGATTGAGGTCATCGCTACCACAATAAAGGCAGCTTTTTTTAACACAACACTACAACTACCTCAATTTTACAGCTTTTGATGCCGCGTTTTCGCCAAAATGACCGATTTTGAGATCCACGAAGATAACAGACCAGTCTAAGGACCTAGGGGACGTTGGGGAAACTGGAGAATTGCTGAAGATGGCTTCATCCATCGACATGATGAACCTACGCCCGAGAGAACACCAAGTCGCAGCCGAAGCCGCAGTCGTAGCCCTCTTCGAGAGCTTCCACAAGGAAGGCAGGCCCGTTCAAAGGAATTATGCCGTGACAATCGATTTCGTTGTCATGTTCTATCTAAAGACGCTTCTATGATGGCTCCCCAGATCTCTAATGTTACAGGATACACTGAGCGTTAAGTTTATTACAGCCTTGGTTATCCTCTGACCCCTAAGAAAGACATTCTGCGTCCTTGGAAGAAGAGACTAGATGATGAGCAGCTTGAGACTCTTTATCAGTGGCTTAACGAACATCCCCTACGCCGCGAGATTAACTGGAAGGATTTTTAGACCTTCATTCCGGGCCTTTTCGACGTCAGAATAGATGCTATCAATACCGGGATGGATTTCCTAGGTTTTGAACGTCGTTATCCGGGGAAGAAGCCAAGGACCGATCCGTCAATTCGGGCAGAGCGTCTTGAGATGTGTCGCGAAGCCCTACGCCTTTTCCCCGACCCTGTCGATTGGGTCAACGGTTGCATCGCCTTTTCAGATGAGAAGACCTTCTATAGCACGAAGAGCGGTCGACGCCCTGTGACTATCCATCGGGACGAAGCTGTCTCTGATTTCCGATTTCTGAGACAGTCAGGGAATAGGATAAATCACTAGGGCATCATCTGCAGTCGCTGGAAAGGTCCTAACTTCATCTTTGGATTTAACATCCCGAACAACGCCCGTAACTACTGTATCGGTCCTATTAAACACGCTAACAGCTTCCTCCATCAGGTCAAGCAGCTAACTAGCTCCAATGATGTCTATTTCCAACAGGATAACTCGAGCGTACACACTGCAGACTACACCAAAACCTATATGCAGGAGCATTTCCTGCACAGGGTTTTCCCTTGGTCACGATACAGTCCTGATCTCAATCCTATCGAAAATCTATGGCCCATAATGGAGATGTGGATAGATGATAATTACGACACAGATAGTCTCAATCGTCAGCGGCAACAAGAGGCTATCAACGCCGCTTGGGAAGCAATTGACGAAGATTTCCTCATAAAGCTATCCCTTTCAACACGAGACCGGTTTATAAGATGCATCCGGGAAGGTGGCTTCCCATTGGACTATTAGATACAGTATCAGTACCTCAATATATTGAAAATCACATACAAAAACCGACCCCAGTCCCGTACCTATACCCATGATGATAGCATCCCCACAAGGTCGCCACTTCGGGCTTGTACCGGTCCTGACATTTGTAACCCCTGCGGACTGTACCTACCTAGCCAGACACCAGCAGCCATCTCCAACGTTCCCAACAACTCAATTCAAGCCGACTTTTTGATTGGATTGACTTGAGGGGGGGTCCGGCTTGGATTGGCTGTAATTTAGCCAATTAGAATTGAATTGAATTGACTGACTTGTAAGATTTTAGCGCTTCCCAATTAGGCTTAGCGTATAAGATAAGATAAGATAAGATAAGAACCTACCCTAGCAGGTGGGTCGCAAAATAACCGGCACACCAAAATGCCGCAAATCACGGTATCACCAACTTCTGATGTCTTGAAGAGTTGATTTTAGGCTTGAAAAAATCGTCTTTTTTGATAGAATGTGTTCTGATTACTAACTGGTTATGTATCCCTTGTTATCTATGCAATCTTGGAGTTATTAGGGCATAGAATTAATCTACTTATTAATTATAGATAGCTTTAATTCATTCTAGCCTTCCTTAATAAGCTTAATTAAAGTATCTGTATCTTAGTAAGGATAATAGTTAATGTATACTTTTAGGACCTTCTAGGCATTCTTAATAGGGGATAAATCAGGACGGCTAGGATAGTTAAAGTAGAAATCTAGTCCTTCTTTTTCCTTCTAAGACTATATAGGGTTATTCTTGCCTAGATTGTAGCTAGAATTATTATCTTTCTCTAGGATAAAGTAGTAGCCTTCTTAATAAAGCTTTTAGATAAAGGGCTTAAAAATATTATTAAGATAATAAGTCTATATTATCTTACTATTAGAATTACTTAAAATATTATATAGATAAAGATTAAACTTAAAATTCTAACTAATACTATTCTAGCTATAAACTTATTTAAGCTCCTTATCTATTAAAGGCTTTCTTTCTTAAAAGTTATTTAATCTATCTAATATCCTAGGCTTTTATATAATATACTAATAAGCCTTATCCTTAAAGCTTTAGTAATACTTATTTATAAAGATAATATTATATTAATCTTTTAGCTTAAAATGCTTAGTAAGCTCCTTCTTTACCTAAACCTCTTAAGCCTTACAGTTAGTATTAAACTTATATTAGATTTTATAGGTAATACACTTATAAAGATTCCTTATAGTAGTAGCTTATTAAATAGTATTAATACTTAAATTTAACTCTATTCTAGCCTTATTTATAGCAGCAGTCTATAAAAGTCTCTTAGCCTTAAAGCCTTCCTTATTATATAGCTTCTCTAGCTTATCTTTATTATCCTTTAATAGAAGCTTCCTCTAACTGCAGGTCTTATTAAAGGTACTATAGAAGGTGCAGTCAGAATCGCTCCTTAGGATCTTATATTCACGCCTCCAGGAGACTCTGCAGTAGGAAAAAATATCTATCTTTTAAAAAGGAATATTATAATGAGTAAGGAAGCTATAAATACCTCTAATGTAAGCCTTTTTAGGCGTATTGTGGTATTGAAAGCCTATTTTTTTAGTGTGCAAAAAGGCAAGTTGCAGGTGTTGAGGCATTTTGGTGTGCCGGTTATTTTGCGACCTACCTGCCTAGGTCTTAAGGAATTCTTTAAAAGAAAAAGGCAAAAGATACTTACCTATTACTAATTTTACCTACTGACTTGCTGACTTGCAAGTTGTTGAACCTGATTGATGCTGTTGATTGATTGATCTCTTTCTTCTGGTATCTAGTTACCCCTCTTTTAGTCTTCTATCAGTTATGTAATTAGCTTAATCTATCTCTAAGGCTCATTTAAGCTAAACCCTTTATATAATAGTAAAATCTATCTTAATTATATAATACTACTAGTTTAATATATCCCCTTAGAGTAGAAATACTATAACCCTTTAACTGCTTAAATTCCTATTTTTAGGTTTTTTAATATACTAGAAGTTATTTAAAGTTATATCTTATTATTATTTATATTACTATTATAATTTAAATTATTTCTTATATTTTTAATAAGTTAATTAATACTTTAATTATTATAATACTTTAATTATTATAATACTTTAATTATTATAATACTTTAATTATTATAATACTTCAATTATTATAATACTTTAATTATTATAATACTTTAATTATTATAATACTTTAATTATTATAATACTTTAATTATTATAATACTTTAATTATTATTAAAAAGTTAAAATGTCTTTGCAGCAATACGCAAGGTATAGCTAATAGGGTCTTATATAATGAGATAATATAATATAATGCTTATTTTTAGTATATTATAATATAAGGCATTATACACTATACTAAAAAACACAATAACCTTAAAATTAAATCTTAAGATTATATAGCGCTGCTACCTTTAACCTTATAATCTAACTAAATAAGTAGCCTTAATCTATAAGCATAAAAAAGATATTCCCCCTAGCCTGCTAAGGCTAAATGCCTTCTCTATTATTACCTAGTTAAGGCAATTACTACTAAGGCTTTAACCTAAATAGATTATCTTAAAACAGGCTAAGAACTCTAAAATCTATTATACAATGCAGTGCTATACAATTAGCATTAATAATAGCTAACCTAGCTATAATCCCCTAGGTATAGCAGCTAATTATTATATAATTAATTCTTTAATTAATATTAATAATCTTAATCTTAATTATATCTTAAACTTATATACCTTCCTTTACATTTAGAAAATTACAAGCAAAAACTTACTATATATTAATAGATTACTACTAAAGCAGTAAGTTAATCTTATAATCTTTAATTATAAAGTAAGGCTCCTTAATATATAAAATGTATCTATTCTTATATATATTATAAGTTAGATGCAGGCCTTAGATAACCTTACTAATTAGCTAGAAGAGGGTTAAGACCTATTAACTAAGCAATAGGCCTTCCTCGCTAGAATTGCATTAGCTAGTAGCAACAGTCTATACTAGGAGTAGTTTATAGAGTTAAAATGCATAGTTGCAGTAATTAAATTAATAGTATAAATATTATATTGCAGGAATTAAGGGCTATTGTAATATAAAGGAGAGGAAGTAAGAGAGGAAAGAGGGGAAAAAAGGCAAATTAGGAAATGAAGGTTTTAGCATTAGGGGAAAAACTGTAAATGTTAGCAGACTGAAGCTAGCTTGGCAGGTTAGTAATAGATTGGATCAGGTTGCAAGGCAATGCAGTGCAGTATAAGGAATACAAATTAAGGGTAAATACAGCTAATTAACACTTAGGCTTTAATTATTATAATACTTTAATTATTATAATACTTTAATTATTATAATACTTTAATTATTATAATACTTTAATTATTATAATACTTTAATTATTATAATACTTTAATAATAGATAGGTTTTACAGATAATAAATAGATCCTTTAATTAATTTAAATAATAAGCCTTTTAATTTTAAGATATTTAAGCTATTCTTTATTATTAAATTTAATCTCTTTTTCTTTTCTTTAAGTATTAATATTACATTTAGTATATACCTTTCTTCTTTAAGCTTTATTTATTACTTTTAAAGTGTATTTATTAATTATTATCTTTATAAAATCTAATATATATCTTTAAAGTTTTTATAGTATTCTTTCTATTATTACTACTATATTATATATACTTTTACACTTTAAAATGCTTATTTAAAGCTTATTAGCTAATATAAGAATAGTAAATCTTTTCTTTTTAAGCTTCCTTCTATTAAGTAAATTACTTATCTTTATAAGCTTTAAATAATTAAAATGTATTATTAATATTTATTTAGTAAGGCTAATGCTCTATCTCCTTTATCCTATACTTAGATTTATTAAGCTAAGTAAAAGGTATAAGTTACTACTACTAATATAATAATAAATAAAATGTAAATCTTTTATATTTTATTTTCTTATTTTAAGCTACTTTTTAACTTTTTAATTTTTATAGTAATACTAAGTAATACTAAGTCTTATACTTAGTTTACTTTAATAGTACTACTACTAATTAAAGTATTAGTAAGTATTAAGCTAAGCTAAGTATTATATATTATAAGTATTATAATTTTAGTAGTTTTTACTACTTAATATAAGTATTATAAAATAATATTTTAAGTTTTATTTAGCTAATTTAAGTTATATTAGCCTTACTATTATTCTTTTAATTATTTTCTTTTTTCTAGATTATATCTAGTAAGACTAGTATTTAGTTAAGAAATCTATAAGTATTTTTTATAACTTATTTTTATATTTTAAGTTATGCTAATAATTTTAGATTTTTAAGAGAAGAATAAGTACTATATTATAGCTAAGTATATCTTAAAGAGTATTCTTACTAGTAAATTCCTTTTATTTAGTAACTCTTACTTTACCTAGATAAAGTATATTTCTTTCTTTTATATTATAACTAGTAGTTTTTATTTTTAGTAGTAAAGAAAGTTATACCTTTAGGCTTTTTATTTTTTTAAATTAATAATTCCTTTTAAACTTATCTTTATAATTTAATATAACTTTATAATATTTAAGGTATAAAATATATAAATAAAGTTTAAAGTATTTTAAGTAATATTAAAAGAAATCTTATATATATTAAAAGATATTTTATATTTATTTAATAACTTAATAAGTTATAGGATAATTATTTAAAGCACTGTTAATACTACTGTTTATTGCCTTGGCATCAGTTATCATTTCACGGGGCGAATGTGCTTAGTCAGTCAGTCGCTTTTTATAGCTCTTCAACTGGTCAGGCGACGTATTCATCATGATTAGAGTTGCTTGAGATGCTGCAGCCTAAAGGTAACCTTATTAATTAAGTTTATTAAGATTTCAGTCTAGCCAGAGACTTTATAGTTAATACTTTTATAGCTGTTATTAGAATACCTAGGTCCCATTTATTAGTCGTTACTAGGTTAAAGCTATAAAATAATTATTTAAAGCTTATACTTTAAATATTAAGCTTATTTAAGACTTCTTTAATTAATTGCTTATTAAGCCCTATACTTTAATATTCTTAAATATAATCTTAAACTTCTATAAGTCTATATAGCTTATAGCTCTCTTTTAGCTTTATACTCTATAAGGCCTTTATAAGACTATTTATAACTAGCTTTAAGCTTACTTTATAGCTTAGAAATATTATTTTATTTTATATATATTCTTATAGCTAATAGTTATAGATATCTATATATTAAAGCTTCTTTATTAAATTACTGTTAATACTACTGTTTATTGCCTTAGCATTAGTTATTATTTTATAAAGTAAATATGCTTAGTTAGGCAAATTCTATTTAATTAATTATAGCTTTATTTTACCTGCTAAAGGACTCTTTAACTTTTAAGTATAAACTCTTTCTTATATATAGAATTTTTTTTATTCTATATAATTAACTTTATAGAATTTTCTAAGTAATTCTATTACATATAAACTCTAAATGCTACTTATAATATAAAAGCCTACTTATAGATTAGTAGTAATTATACCTATAAGTATAATAATACTAGAGATCTAGAGGCTATACTTAGTCTTTAGCCTGCTAAGGTATAGATCTATTATATCTAGGGTACTTAGCCTCTATATCTCCCTATTAAGCTACCTTCTATAGTAAAAGCTTCTAGTTAAGCAGCAGAAGAGCTTATACTTAAAGATAATTAGCTTTTATAACTAGTTATCTATCTACTAATTATAGCTAATTGCTAATAACTAACTAGCTTTTCTTTTTACTTTAATTCTTGCCCCTTAGTATATATTTATCTATAGGGTAATAATATTACTATTATAGATATTTTAGAAGTAGTTATAGCTAGTTAAGATAGGCTATAAGTATAGTTAATTAATGCCTACTAGTTATATATTAAGTAAGTTTAATATCTTAACTATAATTAAGGTTAGTATTATTAATCTTATATTAAGGTAAAGAACTTATATTTAATAGAAGCTTAGTTAGTTTCTTAATAGTTTTATAATTATTAAGATAAATATCTTTAAAGATAAATAGATTAAAAAAGGTTAAAGTTATAAGGGAGTTATAGATCCTATTAATTAGGCTTTTTAAAGCTCTTTAGCTAGTTAAGTAATATATTTATTATAATTAGAGTTACTTAAGATGCTATAGCCTAAAGGTAACCTTATTAATTAAGTTTATTAAGACTTTAATTTAGCTAGAGACTTTATTATTAATACTTCTGTAGCTTATTAGAATACCTAGGTCCTATTTATTAGTTATTACTAGGTTAAAGCTATAAAATATATTAAAGCTTTATTTTTAACTTTTATAAAAGATTCTTTAAGAGATAAATTATCTATTAATTATTATAAATAAGGTATAAATTAATACCTTAAAACTTATTATTAATGCTCTAGAGAAGCCTTTACTAGAATAGCCCTTTCTTTACAGCTTATAAGAAAGTAAGCAGCTCTGCCTTAGTTATTAAGGTTATAACTATATCTTGCTTATTTACTTACTATTTAATAAGTCTTCTATAGATCTTTATTATATATCTTTATAAGCTTCTTTAATTAAAGGTATTATTAGTAAATAATACATTATTATATACTATAAATCCTTCTTTAGGATTAAACTATAAACTAAAATAATACATTATATATAAATAATTAAGAATATAATTAATACCTTTTATATATTATTTACTTAAGTTATTTATAAACTAAAATAATCTTAAAATTATAAATGCTATATCTAGTTAACTAATAATACTTATATAAAGGATTAATTTAATTACCTTCTTATACTAGTTAGCTATATACTAATCTGCCTTTTTTTAGTTTAAAAAGAGCTTTTCCTTTCTTATTAAAGAACTATTTATAGTATTTATAATATATATCTTATATATTTTCTTAAAATATATTATTTAAGTAACTTAAATGCATTTAGTAGTATAATCTTAAATTACTTATATCTTAAGAAACTATTATAGCTTATTCTTACTAGTTAGCTTATATTTCTTTTAAAAAGATCTTATAAGTTAAGTTATAGAATCCTTATCTTTCTTCTTATATATAATAATTATATTATCTATATAGAAGATAATTAGTAGATTTTCTTTCTTATAATAGTAATTCTTATTTAATACTAGCTTATAATCTAAGGCTTATAATATACTTTTAAATTCTATTTATTATAAAAGTAATATAACTTACAGTCTATATAGTACTTTATAAAGAAGTATTACTTAATTATCTTTTTTACTCTTCTTAAAGCCTAAAGGCAGTTTTATAAAGATATTACTTTATAGTTTTATATTATAAAATGCATTAACTATATTATATTATACTAGTTTAAGATTATATTTAGTAGTAATTACTAAAAGTATTTAAAATAACTTTCTAGTAAAGGTTACTATATATATTTTATTAGTATTTAACCTTTACTATTAATCTTTTTAAATAATAAGCTTTACTTTTTATTTTTATAGGTATTTATATTTATTAAATTTATAAGTAAATACTTATATATAGTTTAGTATTTTTAAGTTATAAATATATAGATTACTTCTTAAAATCTCTATTTAAGATCCTATTTACTTATAACTCTTTAAGTAATCTTTTTATGCCCTTTTAAACTCTACTTTAAACCTATATCTAGATAAATTGCTATAAGAACTTAATACTAGAAGTAAATTCTTCTAATAGTATCTTTTCCTTTTTAGAGTAAGGCTTATTTAAGTCTTTTATGCCTTATACTTAGGCTTTAGTCTTCTATTAATATATTTACTTCTTATTACTTTTATTATTAGTTTATTATCTTTCTTTATAATTAAGGTAATTATTAAACTAGTATTAAAGGCTTAGTTTAAGATATAAAGGTCTTTTTTTATTTCTTTTCTATTCTTTATATTTTAACTTATTTAAATCCTTATTTTAATAAAAAAGCTTAAAGGTAGACTTTCTAGTAGTATTAAGAGTAATTTAAATCTAGCTTAAGTATATTTTATAAGTATTATATTTTCTTTATTATTTAATTTTATTTCTTTAATAGGTAAATCTTTGTCAGCAGCTGTGCCGCATTGAAGCCCCAGCTTACGCTACAAATCCCCTGTGGCTAAACTGTAGCAAGAGGCCCAAGGTTAGCGAAAGGGCAACAAGCCTTATAGCATAACCTTAGTACTAAGCGTTAGGCTACATTACTATAAATAACTTGCTATAACTTTGCAATGAAGTTGCAGCTTCTTCTCTTCTCCTTAGTCTTAGATAGCTTAATGTAAGGCTACTTATTATAAAATACCTTTAGGTCTAGCCCCTTATAATATCTAAGACTTAACCCTAATAAACACCTAGCTCTAAGTTAGCTGCAATCTTATTATAAATATATTACAGTAACTAGTACTAGGGACTAGAGATAGCCCCTCTAATAACAATAAAATAGCTAAATTTATTTAAGCTACAATTTTAAATGCAGTATAGCCTTTTAGTAATATGCTAGCTAAGATAAGTGCTAGACTTCCTCCTGTAGTTACTGCAGATCTATTAGCTTCTAGCAAAGGGTTTACTATAAGCATAATAGAGGAACTAGTATTCCTTAATATAGATATTAACCCTAACCCTATAATGCCTGCTACTCTAGTAGCACTAGTTAGAAAGAAGCTACTTCTTAACTTGCTTACTTTTAGTAGAAAGCATAAAGAATATACTATATAGTTACAGTAGATATGCAATAAACTTATATTAAACTAAGCCTTCTTTAAGAATAACTAGGAAATTTAATATTATATCTATTTAAGGCTTAATAAAACCCTAAAAGCTATAGTATATACCTTCTATAAGGCAGGACTATCTATAAGTTATAATCTATTAGAATTCCTAGCCTATCTTAACTAAAACTACTAAGACCTAGATCTTAAAGTAAAAGCAGCAGGCTAGCTATAAAGTCTTTATTAAGGAGAATATATACTATTTATATAATTTCTACCTAAGTTTAAGTAAACTATTATAGATATAGGTAGTAGCACCTAGGATAATAAGATTAAAATTACCTTCCTTAAAGGTATACTAAACTAGAAGCTATAATGCAGCTTAATTACAATTAAACTACTAACTATATACCTAGTATAGCTTAATAAGATCTAAAATATTATATAAAAACTTAAGTAAATACACTAAAATAACTAAACCCCTATAAATAAGAAGTAAGGTTACTAGAGCTTTACTATACATTAATAGTCTAGATAGTATAATACTAATAAGAATAGTAATACTATAATAGGTAAAGTAAACTGCATAGGGCAAAACCAGGGTAGCTAATAGCAGGGTCCTAGAGACTGTATAATGAGGATGCCCTAATGATGCTTCTAATGTAACTCTCTAGAATACCTTATTGCTATATATCCTGAATGAAAGTCATAGAAGCAGTCTATCAAGAAGGTCTCTAACAGCGCTGCATAACAGCCTCTTAACCAGTCTAATACCAATAAGAATAGCTTTAAGACCCCTAATAAGTCAGGAAATAAATAGCTCTAGTATAAAAGCAGGTATTAGAGCTAAGTAAGAAGAAGAAAATAGCTTAAAAGATATAAAGGAGCTAGATACTTAGCCTATTAGCTATAATCTTATATAAAGTTAATAATAAACTATAAGAAGCCTTAGTAGATAGCAGGTATAGCGCTTACTCCTTAATTAATTTTAAGCTTATTAGAAAACTCTATTTTCTATATATTAATAAGAAGAAGTAGCAGTTTTATAGCTTTATTAATAAGAGCTAGCCTATTATAGCTTAAAGTATAATAGCACTTTAACTAGAAGTTAATAGTTATAAGTAAATAATATATATATATATTATTAAGGACCTAGATAGCAACCTCTACCTAGAAAAACCTTAGTTAAAGTATAACTAAGTTATAATTATATTATACTAGTAATAAATTATATATAGACTTACTAATATCTTAATACCTTTTAAGTTAGTATAGCATTTAGATAAGGCTTAATAAATCTAATTAGCTACCTTACTTTTTACCTTTACCTTCCTTATAACTTATTAATAAGTAAAGAGGTAGTAGAAGCAAAAAGGCAGTAACCTTACTAACTTAATAGGTGCAGTTAGCCTTAAGGATATTAAAAAGGCCTTAGTAAAGAAGGAACTAGTAAATCTTTAAGAAAAGCTTCCTAAGGAAATCTTTTAGGATTATAAAGACCTCTTCTTAGAAGTAGAGGCTTAGCAGCTGCCTCCTTACTAACTAGGCATTAACTATAAGATTAACCTAGTAAAAGACTAGAATGGAAAAGAGCCTCCTTTACCTTAGGGGCCCTTTTACTTTATATTAAAGGAAGAATTAATAGTACTTTAGAAAGTCCTTACTAATCTTCTTAATAAGAGGTTTATTTAAGCTAGTAGCTTAGATACTATAGCTTTAATACTCTTTATAAAGAAACCTAATAGAAGGTTATACTTTTACTATAATTACAAAGCTTTAAATGCTATCTTATAATAAGATTACTACCTTTTCCCTCTAATAATAAAAACCTTATAAAACCTAGCTAGTATTAAGTAGTTTATTAAGCTTAATATTATAGCTACCTTTTATAAAGTTAAAATAGCTAAGAGGCATAAAGTAAAGATTACATTTTAAACTTACTTTAAGTCCTTTAAGTAGCTAGTCTATCCTTTTAGCCTTAATAGCACTCCTACTACTTTTTAGAGATTTATTAATAGCATGCTATAATAATTCTTAGATTACTTTATTACTATATATATAGATAATATACTAATATATACCTTAAGGACCTAGAAGGAATATATAATAAAGGTATAGCTAGTTCTTAATAAGCTTGCTAAAGCTAGGTTATACTTAGATCCTAAGAAGTATAAGTTTATAGTTAAAGAAGTAAAATATCTAAGGTTTATTATAAAAGTAAAAGGAAAGGTAAAGTGTAATTCTAAGAAGTAGTAAGCTATTTAAGAATAGGCTATACTCTTATTAATAAAAGGAATATAAAGCTTTTTAAGGTTTATTAATTATTACTAGATATTTATATTAAACTTCTTAGTAATAGTAATACCTCTTATAAAACTTACTTAAAAAGAAATAACCTTTTACTAGACTTATAAGGAAGAAGCTGCCTTCTAAGAGCTAAAGCACTGTTTTATTAAAGCCCTTATATTAGCAAGGTAGGACCCTAAAAGGTTAATGTTTATTAAGCCTAATAGCTCTAGCTTTACTATAGGAGGGATACTATTTTAAGAAGACTTTAAGGGAGAGCATTACCTAGTAGCCTTTATCTTATAAAGGCTATTCCTAGTAGAATTTAATTACCCTATCTATAATAAGAAAATGCTAGCTATTATATAATATTTAAAAGCCTAGAAAGCAGAGCTATATAGCTATAGCTTCTTTATAATCCTTATAAACTATAAAAACCTTAAGTTCTTTATAACTAAATAGAATCTTTTAAAAAGGCAAGTATAATAGGTAGAGAAATTAGTAGAATTCCCTTTTAAACTAGCCTATTAAGCTAGTAAAGATACTATAGCGCCTAATGCACTAAGTTACTGCAAATAAGATAAGCTAAAAGACCTAGAAGATAAGTAAGTCCTAGGTAGAAGATGCTAAGTGCTACTAAGGATACTATAGGTAGCAGCTATTTAAGTAGATATAGACTTACTAGATAGTAAAGATATAGCTAAGCTATAGTAACCTTAAGAGATATTCCTAGAGAACCTAGAGTTATAGGAGCTCTAGCACTAAATAGCCTCTAAGAACTAAGTTTACTAGTAAGCGCTAGTAGCTATCTAGTAGCAGGCTTACTGCTTCCCTGCTAAGCTAAAATTATAAGTCTAGATTATAGAATATTTTTTTTTTAATTTTTTAAGTTTACATATTAGCCTTAAAAGGTATCTAAGCATCTCTAAAGTCTATTATAATTTAAACATTACTTACCTCCTAGGCAGTAAAGCTTTATTAAGTTAATATTATTAAGTTAGCTGCCTTAATTACAGCCTAAACCTAACTGCACTTAAGCTAGCTAGAGAGCCTTGCTCTTCAGCTAGGCTAGATCTTCCTCTTGCAACCCACTTCAAACACTAAGACAATACCACGCTTCAATCGTCTAACACGCAGTAAGTCATCCAACCCGCATACCTTCTGATCGCAGCCGCTAACAACATCACAGCTACACCGTCACGATGCCTATTGTCAGAAGAAGCCTACAGTTCGATCCCGATAAGCCTGATCCCGGTAAGCCTTATTTAACAGAAGGCTACAATGTGACATATAAGATCGACCAAGCTATCATCAATAAAGAAGACTACAACCAACTACGCAATAAGGCGATAGAAGTTGTATATATCTAGGAGGAAACGGATAATACCAGCCGCGTAAGGCTAGCGGCCTTCGGTTGCGAGATCCTCTTGCTTGTGCACCGCCTCTACAGGCAAGACCCTCCTATCATCAAGGAGCTGAAGGAACTGAACGAGCTAAAAGGGAAGTTGCTTGGAGGGATACATATACGCTATGAGGAGCTGGTATTCATCGATGCCCTTCGCGACGACATGTACGACGAGTGGTTCGAGGCCATCCGGGACCAGGTCCGGCGAGTACTGAAGAAGACCGAACCGCAGCTGCTGTGAGGATGAGAGAGGGGTAATCGCGGGGTTCTGTTAGAAGAAAAATGTATTGAGTTTTATGTAGGTTCGGGCGCCTAAAGTCAAAGACCGTCAGCGTTAGCAGCGACGGAGGGCAGAATTAATCACGCTACACAGCATGTGACCAGTCTACAATCATAAAGACCAGCTAAACATCAGTGCACCATCAGTATAAACAGGGGAGATTATAGAATATAATATAGATAAGTTAGGGAGACTATATTATAGAGGCTAGATCTAGGTACTAGGAAGGAATAGGTCTAAAGACTCTAATAAAGATACTAAGGATAAGCTCTAAACTTACATTATATAGCTTAAATATAACTCTAGTATTATTAAATACTTAAGCTATAATATTACTATAGCCTAGGTATAAAGAAGATAGTATTAGCTTTATTTTAGCTAGTTATATTAAAGATTTATTAGAAACTATAATATATATAAAAGAATATATATATAGTATAAGATAAAATAAGAACTACTATAACTCTTATTAGTCTTATAGTAAATCTTTAGTAACTTAGTAATAGACTTTATAGTAAATCTTCCCCCTACTAGTAAAAAGGGAGCCTACTATCTCTAAATAATTTATAATTAGCTCTTTAGAGTAATAATATTAAAGATAATAATTAGCATAAATGCTAAAGTATATATATAGCAATTCCTAAAGTGCTACTACTACTTCTATAGAATGCTATAAAGTATTATTAGTAATTATAAAATAAACTAAATAAGTAAGTTCTAGTAATACTTCTATAAACTTATAGGAATTAAGTAATAACTTAGCACCTCTTATTACCCTTAAACTAATAGAGGCCTTAAATGTATTAATTAGGAAATTTAAGCTTATCTTTATGCCTTTATAGACTTTAGCTAATATAACTAGGGATTAGTCTTACCTGCTATGCAGCTAGCGCTAAATAACTGTAAATATATATTAATTAGAATTAGCCTCTTCTTTATACTCTATAAATACTATATAGACCCCTTCCTTATAGAGAGAGAGCATAGGGTCTTACTTAAAGCTCCTAAAGAATTTATAGTAAAAGAGCTAATTAATAAGCTAAAAGGGGTCTAAAAGTTAATATAGATTTAAGCTATAATAGTATAATAATAATAAGAAGATACTATAAATAAGTAGTAATATCTAGCTAAATAATTTAAAGAAAGTAAAAAAGTATAATTAAATATAACTAATATTACTTCTAATTGCCTTTTAAAGAAGCTAAATTAGCTATACTATAAGTATATAATAATAAAAGTCTTAGATAATAATATAATTAAGCTAAATATACCTGCTATAATATATCTACACTTTAATATTAATCTTATTAAGAAGTTAATAAAAGATCTACTACTAGGCTAAAGAAATAATAATATTTAACTACTAGCTATTCTTATAGAAGGTAAAAAAGAATAGTTAGTAGAAAGAATCTTATATATAAGGACTTAGAAGTAAGGTAAAGGGCAGGTTTATTAAGGCTTTATTAAGTAGAAAGGATACTAAGAACCTACCTAGAAGCTAGTAAAGAGCTTAAAAGAGATAGTAGTACTAAAGGAATATAAAAGGAGTTATAGGCTAATAGAGATAAATAATAGACCTCTAGGAGACTTTATAGTAAAGAAGAAAAGAGGTTACCTTAGAAAAAACATAATAAGATTCCTTAAGTAATAAAGATACTTAAAGGGGAAGGAGCTAGATAAGGAAGATAGTTTAGCCTAATAGTTACTAACTTAGCTATAAGATAGGGAGAAAGGAGCTATATAATAGCTTCTAGGATATAATCTCTTTAATTATTTAATATATATACCTACCTTGCATTAATACTAAGATTACCTTTAAGAGATAGCTGCAGATATATAATAAGATAAACGCTTAGACTTAATTTAGGCTTAACTAACTACACTAGCATACAGCACTACTAACTTTAGCAGTAAGGGTATCTTAACTAGATAAAACAACACACACCTAATGCCTAGATAGTAATAAACTTATAATAAAGTAGCAGGACCTCTATAGAATTAATAGCAATAAATAAACAGGCCTGCAAGAAACCATTCCTAATAACAATAGCAGCCACTTAGCTATACAACTAAACTAAACTACTATAAGGCATAAGAAGTTAACCTACCTAAATAGGGTTCTTACCTTAAGTATTAGAGACTACTATATTCTCCTTAGTACTATTACTATTTAGTAGCAGTATAGTAGATAGATTAGCAGCAGTCTTGCTAAGATTAGGGGGAGTAATTAAAGGAGTAGTAGTACTTCTAAGAGTTAACTTAATAGGCTTATCCTTCTTGCATTACTTAACTAGAGGAGTTACAGGCATATTAGTCTTAGATTAGAGATAAGCCTAAGCCTTCTTTATAGTAAGGAAAATAATATTATCTTTATCCTTAGGGGGGTTAATCTTAGGGGGGAGTAGGCTATTATAGACCTTACTAGAATGAACTTAATTAGGGAGCTTAAGACCTTCCTGGCTAGTCTTAGTAGGGAGATATTATAGCTAAATCTTAGCAAGGATATAGAGGGAGTTAGCTGTATTAATAGTAACCTTATATTGCTTAAGAGCCAATAAACAAGCAGTAGCCTTACAGTTAGCAGTCTTATGCTTAACCTCTATAGCTGCCTTAAGCTTAGCAAGGCAGGCTTGCAAGCTATAAGATCCTTACTTGATCTTAATAAGGGCAACTTAACTAGCAGTATAAGCTTTAATAACCTCCTAGTAAGATAGATTAGCTGTAAGCCTAAAATGAGACTAATAGGAACTTATACCTTATCCTCTTTATACTCTAAGCAGGATATCTTATTATAACCTTAAGTCTTTTCCTTCTAAAGGTCAATTAAGCAATAAAGATAGGCAATATAGGTACTAGGCAGCTGCAGCTTAGGTTAGATTAAACTGAACTATAGACTAAGTAAAGGAGATGTATTAGAGGAAGACTTACTAGCTTATAAGAATGCTAGTTAACCTAGCAAAGAGTACACTTTAAGGAGTTCCTAAGAAGCAAGTTAGTAGCAAAGCAGCTATAAAGAAGCATTAGACCTACCTTCTAAGGATAGTAGCACAAGAGATAACCAGGGGATATATAATAGCCTACTTATCCTTAGTATAGGTAATCTAACCAGGGAACTACAGCATAGCAGCCTTAAGGCATATAATACAGTTAGGCATGCTAAGCGAGTTAGCAGCTGTATAATATCAGGATTAAAGGAGTACTTACAGGGGCAATAATAAATGAGGTTCTTATGGATAAGCAAAGTCAATACAGTGAAGGCTTAACGCAACAGGCGAAAAAAGATAACGAAAACGGGCGCGCAAAGGCAGAAGGTTAAGATATCATTAATAACTACTGATGAAGTCAGTAACTGAGGAGCTAAGAGGTTAGGTAAAGCCTGCAGCTTGGAAGAAAGAGGACTTATAAAGTGTACTGTTAGTGTTAAGATAAGAAAGGAAGAGAGGTCTTTAAGATTAGAAGAGGCAGAGATAAAGAGAAGAGTAGTCTATATAGGGCTTTAATTCATTATTATAAGTATAATAGCAAAGGGATTTTTTAAAGCTCTATATAATATTAAGAGTAAGGCTACTTAGCCTAATTAATAGTTCTACTAGCTAGCTAGTAATAAGTAGTAAGCCTAATACTAAGGAGGTTTAAATCCTTAGTAAGGGGTATTATTAGCAGCTATGCTGCATTAAAGCCCTAGCTTACACTATAAATCCCCTGTAGCTAAACTGTAGCAAGAGGCCTAAGGTTAGCAAAAGGGTAATAAGCCTTACAGCATAACCTTAGCACTAAGCGTTAGGCTACATTACTATAAATAACTTACTATAACTTTACAATGAAGTTGCAGCTTCTTCTCTTCTCCTTAGTCTTAGATAGCTTAATGCAAGGCTACCTATTGTAAAACACCTTCAGGTCTAGCCCCTTATAATCTTTAATTAAACCTTTAAAGTATATTTCTTATAACTTCTTCTTATCTATAGTCTAAATAGGTTTAGTTACTTAATTAACTTACTTAGAGTTTAAAAAAGCTTATAATTATTATTATAGTTCTTTAAAAGTCTATTCCTTAATTATTTCCTCTAGCTATATCTTATTAGCACTAAAGAATTCTTTTTTATTAAAGATAATATTTTAAGTTATATAGATCTTATTTATAATAGAATTCTAGACTTTAAAGATATTTAATAAATTATAGCTTATTAAGTAGCCTATTTATGCTTTTAGGCTTATTCTTAATTAAAGGTACTTTTCCTTTTTCTATATATTACTTATTAATAAAAATGCCTTATATCTAATAGCTCTTATATAACTAATTTAAAGCTAGTTACTTTCTTTTATAGTTAAAATATAAAAAAAGAAGCTCTTATATAATATTTTTTACTTTAATCTTTATTTTAGTATTTAGTTAAGTATATATATTGCTATTTTAACTATTTCTAGCTAGAGACTTAAAGGAAGATTACTATTAATTATTAGTAGCTTTACCTTTTCTTTTACTACCTCCTTAAAGTGCTTTCTAAAGCCATTCTATTGCTAGGTTCTTAATATACTTTTATTTACTTTAATTCCTTTTTATAATAGCTATATATATATTAAATTCCCTTTTTATAGCTTATTATTAGTTTCTATAACTTATAGCTTTACTTTATATATTATCTTAAGTATTTAAGTAAAATGCTTAAGTATTACTACTAGATTTTTATTATAATAATTTATAAAGTAATAATTCTAATAAAGTCTTAAATATTAATTTATAATAATAATATATAATATATAACTATTTAATTTAATTAAATAATTATAAAAGTTAAGTAAGACTTTTTCTTTAGGTTTTAAGAGTTATTTTTACTATTTATAATACTTTTAATATTTTATTTTTACTAATCTATATATATTATATTCTATTATTATTAATCTTTTAATCTTAGCTTTAAAAGTATAGTTTATAAGATACTTTAGACTTCTTAATTTAGGATATTCTAGTTAATAGTACTATATACTAGCTAAGGCTTTAAATAGCTTATATATAGTCTAAGAGTTATATTATAAGTACTGTTGTACAGAAAATATAAGCCCTGTTGCCTTAGGCCCCTAGTGTAGGGACCTTACATTTTGTAGGTCTTTGGCACAGTGGTTTAGTTCAACAAGTACCTTATAGTAAATAAGATATATTTACTTATTTTAAAGGTATAGTTTAGTATATATTAATTATATTCTTATTTAAGCTTATATAATACTTAGCTATTTATATATTTTAAAATATTTATATTATTCTATTAATCCTATTAGTATTCTACTTATTATAGCTTATATAGTAATACTAGGTTAATACCTATTTCTAGGTAATAGGCTATACTCTATAAATTTAATGCTTAAGGTTTATTTTATAGATTTATAACTTAAATTTCTATTTCCTTATATTCTAAGATTAGTAGCTATCTAGATTTAATATATATTCCTTTTTTATATTAAGTAATCTTTATTAACTTAAACTACTTTAAGTTATTAAATATATATAAAGTAATTCTAGAGTCTAGGATATATAAGTTATATAATAGGTATTTACTACTTAATGTAAGGAATATAGCTACCTTTTTTAAGATTAAGGGTCTTATAAGAGATAATTAACTTAACTTTTTCTTTTATATATTATTATCTACTTAAAGTTTTTAATAGAGTTCTTTAACCTCCTTATTACCCTTTAGGCATTATTTAAATAGATCTAGTTATTTTTAGTTTAACTAGAACTTCTTAGATACTATATTAAGGAAAGCTACTTAGTATAATATATTATTAAGATAATTATAGTTCTTTTTATATAGTATACATTTCTCTAGCATCTTAATAAATATTTAAGTTTACTTTACTAATCCCTCTTAGGATTTATTTATTACTAAATAGCTTTACTTTTTATCTTTTAATAGTAAGCCTTATTTCTTTAAGTTTAAGGCTTAAAATATTAATTTAAAGCTTCCTTTTACTATATAATTAATTTATAGCTTATTGCCTTTTCTTTTATTATCTTAAATCTCTTATTTAAACTAAATAGAAAAGGTTAATAGAAAATAAGATTTATTTTTAATTTCCTTTTTATTTTAGCTTTATTTAATTTATAAGAAGATCTTAAAATAGTAATTTAAAGCTTACTAAAGATCTTTAAATTAAATACTTAAGTATTAAGCCTTAATAATTCCTTTAAGCTTTTTAACTTAAATTACTATTTTTTATTTTATAATTTACTTTTTCTAGTTTATTTTAAAGCTTAAAGTGCCTTTTAGTACTTTAAAATAGTATTTTTATATTTATTTCCTTTTAATAGCTTTATTAATACTATAAGTAACTTTAAGGTTTAAAAAGAATTATAATATATTATTATAATTATTAAATTTACTTACTATAAGTAAGTATATTTTAATATAATATAAGTTTATTTTTTTAATTATTTAATTTAATATATTATAAATGCTATTTACTTATTTATTTTAGCTTTATATGCCTTTTATTTTATAGGCAGTAAGTTAATATATTTATTTATATTATATTTCTTATATTTAATGCTTATACTATCTAGAAGTAACTTAATATATAGTCTTAATTAATAGTCTACTATCTTAAGCCTTTTTAGCTTTTAAATTTACAAATTTATAAAGGAGCTTAAATTTAATAATCTTTTTAGCTTATATACCTTCTTTATAGTAGTTTTTATAATATATAACTATTTAAAGGAATTCTAGTTATTAAAGCTATTAAAAAGATAGGTCTTTATATTTAAGTTATAAAATATTATATTATATATAAGTTATTACTTTTAAGGTTTATTTTAATAGTTTACTCTTTATTTTTATAGTTATAGCTACCTTAAAGAAGTATAGCTTTAAGACTCTTAATTATTAAACCTAATTAATGCTATTAATTAATTAACCTCTTTCTTCTAGTATCTAGTTACCCCTCTTTTAGTCTTCTATTAGTTATATAATTAGCTTAATCTATCTCTGAGGCTCATTTAAGCTAAACCCTTTGCGTAATAGCAAAATCCGTCTCAATTACATGATGCCACCGGTTTAACACAAGTCAGGGGGTCAGACTTGAATTGAATTGAACGACTTGAATTATTGGGAACGTTGGCCATCTCTGCCAGGTCCAAGACTAGCTCCTGCCGTTGCGGGGATCACTGGACATGCATTGCATGGGTGGCATCGCCCCTTGTCTCGGGCAGCCCACAGACAGCCCCATGGTCATCCCTTGCTGAATCTTGAGATCCGTCGTTTATTCGGAGACTTCTTCAGCCATGTCTCGACCTCTCCGATAGAAATCCAGCTCGACAGCATTTCACTCGCCTGCAGAATCTCGGATGCGAAACAGAACAGCTGCACATGGTAGCTAAATGTCTCGCCGTCTCCGTACCTGCATTAATTATAATTTATTTCATAAGGTGCAAACTTATCGGATTGACCCCAGGAACACTGAAGCTGAGTTGATCGATGTGCTTGTTTAACTCCACACCCTCTTTCGGTATGACCTAACGTTGTCACCAGAGCACCAATTTGCCAAGTTCGACTGTGGATTGCTTCGTCCTGTTGTAAAGTGGTTACTTCTTGACATTCATTCATGGTAAGCCATATTAGTATCTCAGCGACATAGATCAAAGCAACACAGCAAAAATAACACATTGGTCTTTTTCTCCTCCAGGCAGAAGCAACTTCTTGACAGTCGAAGATCCAAGTAAGGGTGCCTGAAGGCAGATCCATCACAATTCGTTTCGATTCAACAGCCTCCGAAGCTTTGTCCCAAGGGCGGGGATATCAATTTGGTTACCTAGATATTAGGAGCCATCGATTACCAGCGCAATTGGATGATCAATTTGTCCATTGGTGGCTCATGCTAGACGATGGGCTATGATACGACAAGTCGCAACATTTTGCTGCCACCTTGAATTGGATGAGTGACCAGCCAAAACTAGATGTTTGCTCATAATACCTTGCTCAGCTGAGGATAGTTGATATTCGATATTAAGCCCTCTTTACAACACCATGGTTGGTTCAGCGTTGGCTTTGGGTTCCGATCCCCTGCATATTGCGGCTCTGATCTCGTTTAATGATCTTACAAATCTTTGCTTCTGTCATTTCAGCAGGCAAGAGCCTGTCGATCATAGCCAACTCAGGACACTACAGGAGCTCAGCCTTATTGCACCGGCATAAGTGCCTAGAGAAAGACCTACTCCGAATGCCTTCGATATTCGTGATGGATGAAACAATTTCACTGTGACAATACGCTCAGGTTTTGATACCGAACTGGAAAGCTCGCATTTAGGGCAAGCCACAAAGGCTATTTCCTAACCTAGCACAACCCCTACGGCCCCTCCACAGTATCGGACTTGGGGAATGCCCATATATGCCAGATGCTAATTCGGAATGGCTCTTTGACGAATTGCCATCAACGAATGAGCTCTAATGACTGGGATTGTGGCACATTGCCATATCCCAAGGGCAGCCAAGGTTTTGCTACGGCGTTCGTCACATGAATCATTCTTATCGCGAGGGTGTTGAGATCCGGCTAAGGGTTGTTGCAGTCTCAAGGGTACCTAGCAGAGAAAATTAAGGTATGCATTCATCGGCTTAACGCGACACAAAATGACGCCTCAATGGACCCTTTATTCGGGCGTCATAGCCAAGCCCGGCCAGGTCAGGTACAAGACACGCACATGGCTGTGAAGAATAAGATATCAATTTGCTGCGAAGTGCACGGTACCTCTTTTCTCTTGTCGCATAGGGTACGCTAAACCGGGCTGGAAAGATGATGGCTGATCACAAGCCGGCTCAACCAGTCATGACAGTAAACGCGACTGCTGAAGGGATGAGGTCGATGGTCAAGCACTACTCGACGCAAAAGGTCTCCCAGGAGAGTGGTCGCTTAGTCCCAGCTCCGGACGGTCGGTGCAGATTATGGACGATCACGTTCTCACTACCTGCCCAGCAACAGCAGCAGCAGCAGTGGCGACGGCGGCGTGGCGCCAAACTGATGGGAGCGTGCCTTTAGAAAACCAGGGCTTCTAACGCTGTTCGCCGCATGTTTGGTCGATTTAGATGTCTGGTGTGTGCGCACGCATCGATCGGGTGTGTGTGGGCTCTGGATCTGGAAAGCTGTCATGAGGGAACCAACGCCGGAGAGAGGAGCTCGACCCCCCGGCCCGTTGAGAGATCCGGCAATGACGTCCGCCGGCATGGATGCAGACACAGGGTCGTCAAGAAGGGAACCTCATCAGGCGGCTGAAGCTTCATTCATCCATCCATGGTGGGTTGCTGAGCTCGGACGGTGTGGTGCAATTAACGGTTCGGTACGGCCTCGAGGAGTGAATGGTACCGTGCATCAGCCGCGTGGTGCTAGGCTCCTCATGTAAAGATGGCGAGACGGGACAGGACGTTGTTGGATTATCTTGATACCCTCCATTTTTCTTACCTCACACCACCCAATGGCTGTTCAAATGGGCGCTTTTTGGCCGCACTGACGGATTTCCAACTGCTTCTAGCACCGAAACCTGACGAGCTTCGACTTCACTCAAGTCAAGGTCTTGTATCTGTTCCCCTCGTCTCTTGTCGGAGCCGGGCTTGGCTCCGGTCGAGTTCTGTTCACATCCTGCCTGTCCCATTTTGAGAATCTTTTCCGCGCCCTTGCTCCTCTCGTGCGCTCTCAAAAACTCTCTCTTAAAGATATGCCTTCTCGAATTCCAACTACAAGGCGGCCTCTCCTCTAGCCTACTAGCTTCCCCGTTGTTATTAAAGTCCATATCCCCCTGCACATTGGATTAAGGCACATCTTGATCTGAACTTCGTCACTACATCTCAGGAACCGTCATCACGTACCCAATTTAATCCCCAGTCTTCCCTCACCGTCGCCCACATCAGTTCCCTTATGTGTGCATTCTGATTGTCCTGCCCCTCATCATTTTATTCCCACCCACGCCAGCCCAGGTAGCTCACGAAATCGTCGCGACATTGTTCGCTTCCCGATTACAGACAGCCACCGACACCTCAATGCTCTGCCAACTTTCATCTCGAGGGGCATTTTACTCAATGGAGCCTATCGATTGCACCTGGGAACTCAGTTTACTTTAGCCAGCTTTTTAGAGCTGCTGTTTCCCGAACATTGTTTCCTCAAAGTCACATGGGGGTATACGGCCACTTCTAGTTATGGATCCAGGACTATCCTCATCCAGCAACGTCTCTCCAGGACCTGGGCCGCAAAGTAATCGAAAAGAGCGCGGTGCCATTGCAGCTCAGGTATGTCGGGCTTGATTACCGTGCCATTGAATCAGGGGTCAAATGCCTTTGCCTGTCGTTTCTTCACCTCTGTCGCCTTTCGTTTCGATGCTTTCTGTCAATATCAATCTTGGATTCCATTCGTAGCTTCCAGTTGCTTTGGATATCTGTGTTATTGACATATTATCTGTTTTCTCTTCAATTCATGCTGTCAATTCGAGTGTTGCACTACCGAACCAAGTGACTAACAAAGACCCAGGCTTGTGAGACGTGCCGCAACCGAAAACAAAGATGTGATGAACAAAGGCCCAAGTGCGGTACATGCCAGAGATTCAAGCTCGACTGTCGATACCGAGAACCCCAACCAACAAAGTATGTTACTACGGGAGCCTGATAAAGCGGCGGGGATGCAGAGCTTGACCTGAATATGGCGTTGCTGTCGTCGTTGCCTGGGCCGCTCTCTTAACACAACTGCAATTTGCTAAACTCCGACCACAGGAAGGATAAGACTCTGGTTGAGATTCTAGACCGACTCAAGACTGTCGAAAGTAAGCTTGACAACCTGGGTCAGAGGGAAAATACGACTCCTCCCCTCTTCATCACCTCTCAACCTCCAGCCGTTTATTCCACCAACACGCCGCTACTGGTGGATCCCGACTCCCACGATCCTCTTCCAGGCACATCCTTACCCAACCACCCTACAAGTCCAACGCCCAACCGTGACACAGGCGGCTTTCGCTATGACTCGTCTGTGTCTAAGATGTCAGAATGGCCCGTTGTGCGCCAGATGTTCGAAAGCCTTGGCCAGAAGGCTCCATCCGCCATGGGCGAGATTCCTGCACTTCCGAGAGGACTTCGCGCCTCAAACATTACTCTGCCATCCGATAGACTCCAACCGGTAGGAATACCAAGTAACAGCACTATGCAGATACCCCTGCATCTCTCAGGCTCTACCTCGACCCTCAACCTTAGCCCCCCAAGTGTGGACTGGGAGACCATGCAAAGACTTAGCAAGGCCTATTTCGACGTCATCAACATGCTTCATCCTATCTTGGACAGACAGTGGTTCAACTCGAACGTACTAAGTTCAATCATCAATAATGGATTTCAAGAAGGGGCACTTTCATCCCTTGTACTACTTGTCTTTGCCCTTGGAGAGGTGGCGCTCACCACATCAGAAGTGCCAATCTCGGCTTACAAGCAGCGACCATCTGGAATCAAGGGAGGTACTATCGATCGCCCACCTGGTCTTGCTTATTTCAATGAGGCACGGAAAAGGATGGGGTTTGGTATAAGTGAAGTCAGCCTGGAAAACGTGCAGATGCTGGCACTTGCTTCGCTCTACTACTCAAGCTGCGGACAAGCTCTAGTCGGTACCTCTGCCTAGACCATCAATACCCCTTTCTAACTGATCTGCCAGGAATGTTGGAGGATGAATGTGTATGCGTCTTTGGCCTGTCAGGGTCTAATAACGAGGTGGGAGACCCAACCTTATGAGTGAACGCAGTCAAATTCTAATATTGTACTCATAGCAAACCTGACGAATTACACGGCCCCCGAACAGATCTGGTCAGGCGAGTCTTCTGGCACTGCTCAATCATGGAAACGTAGGTTATTGATGACAACATGAGAGGGCATATTAACAACAAGTGCAGGTGCTTCCATATGGAGTTTGGACTACCCCTGACTGGGCTAGAAAAGCTGGAGGAAACGATTGGCCTCCCTGACTTTAGTGGACCGATGACTGACGAGGATTATATCGTCAATCAACAAACACACTTTCATGAGCATTTCGCTTCTCAAATCGTTCTCCGAAGGCTCTCGGCCAATTTCCATTCTGTTCTCAACAAGAGTACGTCACAAGAACTATGCACTGGCTGTCTTAGCAACCGCACACTAACAACGCCTTCAAGCTTTTGGCACAGATGCTTCTCTGCCCCTTGCGGGGTTCGCTCCTTTCAATATCTCTTCGAGTCCTGGGACCGCAGCTGTCATGAAACAACTCGACGCACAGCTGGACCAGTGGAGGGGCATGCTACCCAGCCATCTAAGATGGCAGGACAATCAGGATGTGGCCTTCGCGGAGCCTTCACATAATGCCTTTGGAGACGTATATACGGAAGAATCTCTCCAGAGCAATTACATGTTCACGCCGGATCTTGATACTCCACCAGCCACGTATCCGTTCGCAGCCGACATACAAACCGCACTTCTTCGAACACGATACAGCTACAACAAACACCTCATACACAGGCCCTGCGTTTTCAAGGCTCTTCATCACCCTGAGAGCATGACTCGAGAAGATGCTGAAGGTGCGGCCGAATGTCTCAAAGCCTCGATTAAGTGGCCCATTGCCTTATCACCCCCATGTACCAACAAACGAATTGTGCCGATTACTTTCTTCTGGTCACAGAATCTGCTGGGTGTTCTAATTCTGTTACATTTATCGCAGCAGCACCCCATGTTGAGTCGGATCCGGTCGTCGCTTTGCGGGCAACGCTTCGATGTGGAAGCCTCCCAAACTGTTACAGTGTATTTAGACTGGCTACGCGACATGAAAAAGATAGAATCAACGGCGAACTGGTGCTGGAATATCGCTCGCTTGGTCTATCAATTGGACGATTAGAAGAAACGAGGCAAGATGTTGACATACCTCCCCTTATGATTACAGCCATGGGAGCGGGGCTGGGTGATAGATTTTGGTGATACGGCTGCGAAACGAAGCATGGCATGATTACTTGGACGCTAGGACTCGAGCGAATGTCCCCATGGTCTGATCGAATTGATTATGCAAGTCTATATAGGAAGACTATAGAGAGGCTCACGGGAATTGTGTTGATCACATTCAAGGAAGAGTTGGGGAGGATTTAGTATTTAATCGAAGCGAAGCAAACATCCACCATCGTCATGTGTTTGATTTTAACAACCTCACCACATATCGCACATATCGTCTGGCTGACTTTCTAAGACGGCCTGATTTTACTCATGGCGGCCTGAATTAGCTTTGTGAGCCCACGATATTCAATGAACCTCAGGACGCTGATATCTTGCATGCTTGAGCAGCCCACGAGTGCATAGATCCGCAACCCTATCCATACAGACAAACTTGGTTCTAACAAGAAGAGGCTTTCTGCTATAGATTCAATCGATCATGGCGAAGAAGATAGTGCCCACGTCCATGCTCATGGGTCAGCAACCCATTGTAACGATGCAAACGGCGTCAACAGGGGCATATACCATTATGACGTAAGTCGCAAGTCATTCATTTCCTCCTAGGTAATTCCAGCTCACGCACTACTAGCTCGCTTTTCAAAACCGAATCCGAACCGGTATCGGGCTGAATCGCGTAAGACAGTGGTCATGATATAGTCATGGGGAGTTGTTGACTTGTATGATGAGGAGGGTGTATAATCATTTGGAGGTTCGCAATTGATCAACATAGTCAATGACGGCTCCGATTATCATGATTGTCTAATTCTTAAAAAGATCTCTAAATAGGTCAAGGGTTTCTGACATCAATGATTCAAGCTCATCGTCGAGTAAGTTTATTCTAGTGTTAAGATATCGAAGTAAACGTTGACGTTCATACCACCGTTACTATTCGTTCGTACCCATACACACAATGAAAGAGCCGATCTACCCTAGGCTTGAGAGTCAAGAGCTTTGTAATTTGGCTTTTATCGTGGAACTAACAGCTCGACATTAGAGTTCTCCAGCTGAAATACCACGAGATCCCTCGTGTACGTAGATCGGAATCGCGGCCCGAGCCGAGCGGGGCCTGGAGTCACATCTTTCTTTTTTGGTGTCGCAACATGGTTTTACCCATGGAGGTTTCTTTCCAAGGTCTAAAGCATGTCATCCAACACAAAAGCAAAATATGGCAGTGTGTTGAAATGCATGTCTCCAAGGCCGGGTATTTGTTTTTCTAGCCAAGGACTCGTAAATGCAAGTTCTACAAGACAGATCAAAGTACAAAAAAGGAGCTCAAGGTATCAACGCCAATAAAGTTTCTTACCCAAAGCTTATATGAACATCGAATCACAAGTTCTAGGCCTTTCTTAGTTAATGCTTTCATTCTGGGCACCTGTGAGCTTTAGTAATTGAAACAACATGGAATGTCATTATGTACATATGTAGCCGAACGGTAGAAGCGTCTCAGTAGGCAGGTAGTCATATTGGCTGGTCACGTATTTAGACGCCGGCATCACTTGGTAAAATTGTTTCGGTTAGGGATGCAGTGGTGACGTAATTGAGGTACAGAATCATGTAAATTGCCATCGCGATCTTATAATAGCTCAAAGTTTTGACACAAGGCGCTCAGTAACTCCGATATCTATCCATTTTCTCCGTCACACTTCGTACCTCAATCCATGTCTTCCATTTCCGCGTATTGAATCAAACATCGTCCTGTAGCGGTTTACCAAAAGTATATCCCTTTCTGCCGGGCCTTTGAATCCTGAGCAGCACTGTACGACTGTTGATCAGAGCGAGGGCCTTGTCCGTTCGAGTTCGAATCACCGACATGGTCCATCTTTCTGACCATTTGTAGTGCTGGTTCAGAGATGGCTCTGAAAACGCCCTGGTGGTGTAGGATTTCAGGCGTCCAATGTGTTTTATCGCCAAACTCTAGACCTATGTTCTCTTGGAATATCTCTTCTGCTCGTACAGATGAAATGCTTGTTTCGAACCACTGGCCAGGCCGGCCATTTGCAGGCGGGGTCACTGGAACTGACTGACCCCGATAAGTTCCTTTGGGGATACCAGGAAGTTTCTCAACTCGTCGTATCATAGTAACCTTCAGGCAGCTTGGTCCCTTCCCTCCGTTTCGGTACTGGGCTTCGTGACATATTCTGACCCTGTCGACGCTCAAGTTCGAGGTGCTCTTCGGTTCGGAACTGATCACGAGCTCGCCCATCTCATTCGTTCTAAGAAATTAGTTTGGCACCACACCAAATGAGTAGGCTAGGTGACTCACTCAATACTCATGGAGCGCACCAGTGATGCAGCAAACTCTTCCATATCATCGGCCATCCCCTCCATATACATGCGTGAGACAGAAAATTTGACATCCCATGCACGTCGAGTGCAATGCACGAAAGTCTTTGAGACTTCAGTCGTCGGGGGAAAGTATTGATGTTCGAAGGTATCGGCATCAACTTCCACGATAACCTCAGGTTTCTTCCCGGCGAAGCAGTGAAATTCGTAGTAAACTCGTTTCCCCGTCAGTATCCATGGAGATCTGCCACCCAACATCCGAGGGATTGAGTTTGCTTCTGCCCCGCTTGTTGTGAGGATGGGATAAAATCCCATATGCGGATTTTCAGTATTTAGAGCCTCAACAGTTTTATCAACAGCCCACGTTGGAGCTTGACCGTCATAGACCAAACTGGGATGTATATCTTTTCGGCACAGCCGCCCAAACTGAGCTTGGATGCTTACTTTCCCGGGGACTATTTGTAGAACTTCAACCAACTTATGGAGCTTGTTCTCAGCCTGTGACAGAAACTCGCTATACTCCACCTCATCCGCAGATGGCATGTCCATTCCTGGAACAATTCGTAAGTGTTCTTCTTTCTGCTCAGACGGGATAGGGTTGAGGCTGGCAATAACCTCGGATGTTGCCGTTGCTGAACGCTGAGTTGCAGAGCGATTGCGAGGGACAAATGCGGCAGGCACAGTCAACCCGAAGGTAGGCTTGTCGTCTCGCTTCTCGTCTTTCTTCTTTGAGGCTATGCTGGCCCAGCTTAGCCCAGAGGCAGCTTTCTGTCTCATGGTATCGAATAGTCTTTTCTCCTGAAGGTTTCTTTTGCCGAATGTGACCTCAGAATGAATAACTTGATCCTCTGATATAGTCTGAAGTTTATTTCCGCGATCGTGCAAAGGCATATTATCCATGAGTGCAGGAGTTGTGATGGGGCCATCATTAATGTCCATCAAATCCTTTGTAGCATTAGACTGCAGACCGGAAGGACTCGGGAAGTGGAGGGGCTCGAAACTGTTTTCTGGCATTTCCAAGTCCAATGGAAGTTGGCTCAAAGAAGCCTGGTAATCTGATCCTGGCATCCGATCTTTGATCTTGGCCTCCATAAGAGGGACGTCTTTAGTGTTGGCAAACCAAGGTTCCCTTGGCTCTTCAATACCTAGTGATAACTCGGGACGCGAGTCACATGGTAAGCTTGTTGCTGTTCCCTTATCCTGCTTTTCATTGTCCCCTATCAGAAATGAGGATGGCTTCAGATGGTCACCATCTCCGCTGGAGTCGATGCTGCAGAGCCAATTAGTGATTTTCTTGTCATTTCGAGCTTGGTACCTGAGATCTTCTAAGCACTTTCGAACTTGTGGTACGTCTGTGCCGATATGCTTAAGATTGCGGTGTCCCTCAGTGCTGGTTGTGATCTTGCCGACACTATCCGCTTCTTGATGATGGATCTTCTGTTGGGGTCTTTTGTTCTCGATGATAGGGACGGTACCAGAGCGTTTGTTTCCATATGAATATCCAGAGAATGGGTGGAATTCTGGATGCCAATCTGTCAATTTACCGGTCTCCAGAATTGGGTACTTGACGCGATCGGGCACATGCTGCCGGTACCGATGAAGAGATTCCATTCTTAAGGACGCCGCACTGGGGATCGAAGCGTACTCCAGGTCTTCGCTCTGATCAGCGCCGGCGGAATCAACATAAGTCAATCCGGATAATCCCGTATGTGTCATGTATCGGTAGCAGAGTGTAGCCGAGCTCGAAGTTTCAGTAAAGACCATATGAGTGGTAGGGGCCAAGGGTGCATCCTAAGCTCGATTAGAGGAAGAACACAAATTGATTGCAAGAAATACCATAAAGTTTGCAAGAGTGTCAAGCTTTTGTTTTGCAAAGCCCAGTGCTTGTTCGCTTTCACTGCTGCCGATGTACAATAAGGAACCCTGGAAATTATAGGTAATAACACATTTTGTAAGTGCTTGAAGGCTGTCGATGCTTGGGCCCAAAGGCAACACAGATCCCAAGGACTCGTAATTCGAGAGAATCTGCAGGATAGTGACTCCAGCTGATTCTGGAACTCGCCAAACTGTTTTGTAAGGTAGGGTCTTGATAATGGCGGGATATCGGAATGCATCATATTGACTGGGGGTATCTTTCAGGATTGTTTGGAGAGAAGGAAAGGCAATAACGTGTGGGTCCTCGACTAGTACCTCAATATCGGGTTGAATGGCAGATGTACTGAGATCATCTTCGTCTTCGTCTCGTATAACAGCGTCGGCTTCTGATTCCATTAGCTCCTCTAGTTGAGAGTGCATCCAATCGGAGATTTCGCGCTGAGAAGCCCTTGGGGTAATGAGCTTGAACCAAGGGATCTCAGGTTCGTAGAGAACTTCAACGATTCCCTAATGGCAAGAGTAAAAGAAATATGTGTCAGTAGAAGTCTTGGAGACATTTTCAATACTTACAAGGTCATTGTTTTCCTCGACACTCGCAAATATCAGCGCCACTCCTTTAGGGAGTAATGGAGGGTTACAAGATACGTAGAACTCTACAATATCCATGGCTGTGACATGAAGGTGCTAGATGACTAGTGAGTAAACGGTTTTTGAATCTGATGCTGATACGTATACTCACATAGCAAGGTGTAATTGAGGAATTGAGGAAGATTGCTAAACACTTCAACGTAGATGGCAACGCTGACACATTAGCCAACCGCACAGAACAGAGGGGTATCTTGGTTCAAATACCCAACCAACAGGATATCGATAGAGCACGTGTAAAGGGGAGAAAGTCGTCGTTTTCAAAGATGCAGTGATATGGACTGGTTTATGAAAGGAAGGCAGATAAGAAGGAAGGTTGATGCGAAGGACCATGCCAAAGTAAAAAACTGGAAGGAAGGTAGGTGGAGGAAGAAGAAGAGAGAAGCTTGGAGATTAGGAGATCAGCTTGACGGAGGTGGGTGCCTGCCTAAACAAACAGGAATAAAAGGAGGAAGCTGCCATCGCTGCAGTCTCCCGCTACTTAAGCGGCAAGCAGCAGCTTGCATTGGCAAAGGCAGGTGCCAACAGTGCCACTGCATTGCCGAAAAGAACAGCCCTCCGTGATTCACTGCCATGAAATACATCCCTCCTTGCCAAGCGGCAAGAGGCAGAAAGAATGACTGACACTGCGAGCACTGCATCATGAAGGCAATGTGCCCCGCAGGTGAGAAGAATAAGGTAAAGGCTGCGATTCGTGAGCAGCAACAAGGAACCTGGCTACTATATAGATGTGCACCTTTAACACATCTGCATTCGTTTGTAGAGATAGCTCAAAGGGGATGATCAAGTAAGGTAGTTACATATTGGAAATAAGGAAGGAAGTATTAAGTTTGGGATCTTCCAGCACCGCCCTAGCTTGATGCACCGCAAACTTCAATAAACAACATATTCAAGTAAGTGGGATTGTCTCTTGACTAAGGTAGACACTCTACCTATGGAGATCCCATTTGATATACCGGTTTGTTTTCTTTTCCCTGCCCACAGGTTGTTTTACCTAGGTAGTATGACAATATCTATATCCAAACATTTCACCATCTCTCGCTCGTGAGGCATCAAGCCTCAGCACAGCACAAAAAGAACCCCAAACACCTATAACACCTCAGCACGTCCTTTCCCAGTGTTATGTAAGTAACCGAGACGGGTTACAGAGACAAATTCAAATCCAGCGTAAATTTCCAGGCCATGTAATGGGTCTAAAGAGCAGAAGAGCAGAGTATACAAGGAGTGGTATCGAGGTAGCGATGGTCATCAAGTATTCGTAGACGTAAAGTCAAGAAGCTGTTTCGAGCTTCGGGAAAGAAACTGGGCCCAGCGAGTCGCCTTGTCGAAAAGAGGTAAATGAATCGATCAAATGGCACGTGTGGGGAGATGTAGCTTGCCAAATAAGTGAGTTGCGGACATTGCAACTTGTTTGATGGGTGGCAGGCAACAAGATTAGCTATTTTTATTGAGCGCCTTTGACGTTTTCTTTCACATTCAGCGCCCATCTCAGCTTGTTGAGAGTTTCCCTAGAAGCTTCTAGCAAAGCTTCTTGCTCATCTTCTCGCTTTCTGGCGTTGGTCTTGATATCTTTGAGGCCTTGTTCTTGGCTCTGCTTGTACTCCTCAAACATACGAGCAATCTCTTCCTTTTCGTGTCGAAGTTGCTTGATGTTGCTATCTTGCTGGTCGCACAGATCTCTTAGTGTTTGTATTTTGTCGTCGTCTGCTCGTCGCTCCTCATTGAGTTGGTCGATCTCGGATTTCATCTTGGAGACGGCTCGTTTGACTTCTTCTCCTTGGTCTTGCCAGTGGGACGAGATGGCATTATAGCGACCCTCCATCAACTGCGCATAGCTAGTTGCTTCTTCGACTTGGGTCGTTGCATCTTTCCTCGTCTTATCCATCTCCTCCCTCCAGCTCTTTTCGCGTTGGAGAGCATCTATAGCCTTCTTCTTTTCTAGTTCGACGGTTGTTTGCAAGGTCTCCACCTGTCGTTCTTTTCGAGCCAGCAGTGTCTTAGTAACATTGGCCTCGAGTAGTCGGCTCTCATAATCGTTGACCATACGCTCAAGCTTGTCCTCAACCAGCTTGGCCGCTTGCTTGGCCTCGTCTGCTTTGAGGCGCTCAATCTTTATGTCGCGCTTCAGAGCTTCGTTGTCGCTGACAAGTTTGTTTATCACGCGACCGGTCTTTCCCAGACCGGCTTTGCCTATTGTCGAGTCCCATTGACTGTCTGGCGCTTCAACGTTTTCTGACATGGCGGAATTATCTGGATCTGGAGTAGGCTCAACCACGCGCGCAGCACCAGTGCTCCAGCGCGATGGTGTCGCTGTATGTGTCTGGTGTTCGGCCTTGGATTTGAGGTGTGTCTGGTTGTGGAAGTTGGAATCGGAGTTGGAGTTGGACAGGGCGCTTGTGGTACTGTTCATACTACTGGAGAAATTGCTGTATTTGCTTTCGGGGCTAGACTCGGAGTCCTCAAAGCTCCGAACGCTTCTGATTGTGCTGGACCTGGCGACGGCCGGTTTATAGGAGGCAGGGCTCCGGGCTTTCATGCTGTTGATGGCGCCGGTGGAGGCGGGAGTCAAGGTCTTTTCCTCGCCCAAAGGAGTAGCATGTGGTTTGGTGGATTGACTTGCGACTGTGGCGGCGGCTGAACAAGAATAGGCTGGTGTTAGCTAATAGCTGCTTCATAGAAGTGGTAATGCAGTGAAGATTGGAAAACGAAATAGAAAAGTCGCTAGTGTGGAAAAGAGAACAAGGCTGACGTGAGGAACCCAGTCAGGTCAGATCAAATCAAGCCAGACAGAACTGACAAGACGAGCAGGAGACAGGATGGGACAGGACGACAATTGTACAGTTGCGCCCCAGTTGAAGGTGTGGGGAGCTGTTTCAAGTGGATAATGAGGCATTGACGGGTGGTAGGTAGCTGTTGAAAAGTGCAAAGACAGCAGCAGGTAATGTGAGGATATCTAACAAAGAATAGACAGGACCAATCTCAGCTCAAGTGTTGAACATACCGTTGACTGTGTCTTTGTGAATAGGGAAATCCTTTTTAAGAAGACGATCTCGCATTGCAACGACTGATGAATTGACGTTAGTTCATGTATCCAAGGAAGTGTGATCCTTTTGTGTTGAAGTATTGGTTGGTTGGTCAATGCTGTAAATAAAGAGGAGTAACTTATTAGTAGTAAGGCAACAGAACAACTATAAGGCAGTGTGGAAGAAGAAAGAAAGCAGAGGAGAAAATGAGGCAAACCTCTTACTGTAATGTTAAGAACAAATCACTGCATAAGCAATGTGAACACAGACGTAAATTAACCCACACTAATAATAACGGGCGACAAGGATCCCTTTCTTTGTTTTCATTCTCAAGGGAAGACTTGCTGGGGGTTTCTGATCTTCATCAGTACGTACCTCGTGATAGTGTTGGCTCCCGCTGGCTCCCGTCTGGTCCCCGTTTGTGCCGTTACAGTACGGAGTACGGATTGGTAAGTTAAGGTACCTTACCTACCGTTGAGATCCAATGGTTGGAGGGACGGAAGGGGTAAATATTGACATGCGCCGATCGAATTGTAAAGAAGCCCCAGTATCAATCAATATTGTGAGAGAAGTATACAAAACAAAAAGCGATCCATGAGGCACATCCGAAGGAATATTTTAGAGAATACCAACGTCACGGGTCTCCAATTAAAGACCATGACTATTATAGTACGTACTATACCCCAACAACCATGTTCTCCTGATGGCACAGCAACATCAACCTCCATCATAGCACAAAACACGCAATCTAGTGTTTACATTTCTTCCCCTTAGCTCAGCAATGACCCCCATGTCCGTTTTTCTAAGGGCCAAAGGTCCATCTTTAAGTGCAAGGATCTCGAAGTTCGTGTCAACTTATTAACACGGCGGTTCTAGGTCTATGCTCAAAATGATAAGTACTTGACACAGGATTTCTATGTCTTGCCATAAATCAAATCAAGCCAAGTCTGCCATCGAGACGTCTTATCTTCCTCCCAAGATCATGCTTGGCTGTGTGTAACGATAGATGCGCGTCTGATAATTTGTTTTTACAGCTTTACAACAGTCAACCTAAACAGACAATGCCGTCCTCCCCATCATCGACGGGTATTCAAATCCTGTATCTACCCTTTAACGCCGTTGAATGCCTCAATTCGTGATTTAGTTTTCTGTCATCCTGAGACAGTTGTCCACTCCAGGCCCTCTGTTTCTGTAGCTAGTGTGCCTGAAAAGTAACGTCAAGCCATTCCTCCAGGTTTTGTGGCTAGAGCAACTCCATACATCCATCATCTTAACGATTTAAATCTTTTGATACAACTGGATAAAGTAGCAATCGCGTATCGTTGCACTTTTCATTAATCGATCCATTATGACTTCGGTGATGAAACTAGCAGCCCGCTTCAAGCGGTGATAGCAGGCGATGCAGACTGTCCGGGATCACCAGCAGCATTTCGTGCAGACTCCATGAAAGTTGGCCGATATTTGGTCAAATACTTGCCTGCCATAGGTCTTGATTCTTCAACTAGTGACGGGTCAGAAACTATCCCGAGACGAGGTTCCAATTTGACTTACATTCGGTCCAGATATCTTGCACCGTGTCCAGTGCAATCTCTTTGACAGGTGGCCGCATCATGACCAAGTATAGAAGGCTTGTCAAAGCTAGCTGAACAACGCTGGGGTCGCGACACATGTGCTTCACGCGCGACAGGAGGTTCTTGTTTAGCTCGGGTATTTCACTCAAGAATCGCGTCAACACTTTGTCCTGAGGGTGCAGATATGGCAAAAATCCATCAATCAAACGCAAGCAACACTTTTCGTAGTACAATGGTCGATCGCCGCCGTTTTTCTGTTGTAGTTTGTCGTTGTACCACTCTTCACAGAGCCATGAGACCGCCACATCAATATGCTTTCGGAAGTCCTCCATCACATAGGAATATAAAACGTCGCGAATATTGTTGCTGAGAGACTGGGGTACTGATGAGCTACCCTCCTCTTTGATGGAGGTTTCCTCGAGACCGGCCACAGAGCGCGTTGCTAGTCGTGCCAGTATTGTCATCCAAGAATCCCGATTACCAGAACTAGCTGCTAATCTGCTGAAGCCAGCCTTGCTCTTCTTGGCTGGGTCTTCTAGTGACTTCATCATCTCAATTACCCGGGTGACTGTTCCATTGCCTGCTGTCAGTGCCGTTTCTGGGGTCAGAGCACTAGGCTGATGAAGGTGGAATGATTTCAGTGCAAGGCCATCGTCCAATACCGGTGCATCATGCATGGGTGAGCTATCTAGCTTGTTGAGAATCTGTTCTGTGTCCTCAGCCTGGTAGAAATCAGGCTCATAGTCATCATCATCTTCGTCTACGCCCAACGGGGCGGTGTTGGGATTTAACTCAGGAGCCGGAGCATTGGCTAGGGCGTCGAGACGGCCGCGAATACCATCGACCGCTTTAGATAATACCTGGGGGTCAAGTCTCGACAGCGTGGTGACAGCGATCCTGGCAACTAAAGGAGCGGGAACTTGCGAGATATCGAAATTCTTTAGAGCAGTATTGTCGATGAGAGTGAAAACGTCTGCTAGGCTGTGGGGGCCAGGACCCAGCGGTGGTATTTGAATTTGTGCTGGGGATAATCGCTGTCGTTTGGCGTCATTGGCGTCTTGTGGTGCCGACTCGAGGGGGCGTTTCCGTCCAGAATCATCAAAGAATTCTGCCATAATCTGCATCATGCGTTCTACGTGCTGCTGTATCCTATGAGTCATTGGATTGTTGGGATCTCGCTTCATAAGATGGATCAGCAACATTCGAGTTGTTTTCTCCATAGATCTGATCATGACGCGGGTCTTGGGGGTTAGAGGGGAGTTGGCGAGCTTGAGGGGATTAAAGTTGAGAAGAGCATTGATGATCCTGTTCGAAGTTCCTGGTCGTGTCCTCACGAGGATAGACATGCAGTTCAACGTTGCGTCTACGAGCAGAGCATCGCTGCAGGTTCGCGTAGAGTTAGTTACACGGGCATTACAGTCAAAAACGTCCCTCTTACCTGCTTTCCTGTAGAGTTGCCAGCATTCGGTCCAGGAGTCCGGATGCTTCAGCCTCCAAGTTCCGAGGATCAAGTGACTGATGATTTGGGGGGACTTTATCCAGCGAGACATCTAGAGTACCACCATACTGTTTCAATATGTTAGCGACATCCCATTTAACTAGATCACCGACTCATACTCGTAGCTCAGAACCCGTCGCTGCTGTCTGTGCCAGAACTACACGTTGCGCGAACTTGATGCAACAGATCCTCACGGTAGGGCTAGCATTGTCCCATATCCTTAGAACCTTTTGTTTCACAGCTACCATTCTTTCCCAAGTGA
Organism: Fusarium xylarioides; assembly: GCA_013183765.1. Lineage (NCBI taxonomy): Eukaryota > Fungi > Ascomycota > Sordariomycetes > Hypocreales > Nectriaceae > Fusarium > Fusarium xylarioides. Next base: position 83,956 of record SRZU01000054.1, read on the forward strand.
TTGTGTCGTATCCGTTGTTGATGCTATATAGTCACATTAGCTAAATCTTGCATCTTGCAGGGCAGTCTCATCATACATCCATCTCATCGCCAAGGGATAGATACTGGCAACGCATTGAATCACACTTCGCAGAACTTGAGGATCCTCACGCTCATTCTCGAGCATAGACTCCAATGTTGGCAAAACATAAGGTTGCATTGTCTCCTTTTCTCCATTTGGTAGAGCGGGCGTCGAAAAAGCTTCAGCTAGAAATTCGGCGCCCCATCTTCGCAGCTCGAGCGCTGCACTTGGTCCGATGATGGGTAGTATTCCCTTGACAACACTGGGGTAATATTTGACATCTCCCAAAACCAACTTTCGTGCATCATCAAGTTGCCGGATCTGGTCCGACACTGAAAGATTCGCTGCCATAATTTATTGGTCGGATTCTCGGTCGCGGCGGTAGGTGTCGGCGGATGATAAAATTATAAGCTGCCTGCAAGTGTGCGATGAAGTGGTTTTCGTAGACAAAGGTGCCGATGCGGCTCTTGAACCGTGGTCGCGCGACTAGGCTAAAGCTTTGTAGCTGTGCATGCTTTGCATCAACCGCTCAGCTTCATCAAAGTATCGGGAGTCGCGCGTGCCGTGGCGTCGTCATGCACGTCCGGGATTCGTTCCGCGTCGTCCTTGTTGTTGTCGTTGTCGCTGTTAGGGTTGGTATATCTCAGACCTGAATCTTTGAAATGGCGACGCGAAAGCAAAGAATATGGAACGTGGAAACGGAAACAGACCCTTGCAAGCAAGCAAGCTCCACAAAGAACCTGGAACTACAGAGTAGGTAAGGTACCTGAGGAAAGTTCAATAGACGTCACGGTCATCCTCCATCTGGCCGATGTTTAGCCGCAAATATTCTTCTTACCTCAGTACAAAGGCGCATCGACATTCACTCGAAGTACATTCGAGATAGACCCATATCTCGCAGCATTTAAGCAATTGGCCCTCTTCAATTGCATTGTCACCTGGCTCAGGATAAGTCTTATAATAGTTGACAACTCGACAATCCAAAATGCCTACCAGGTTTGTTCATTGAATAATAGTCACTGAAGTGGGCTGATCATGACTCCGAAACAGCCCGCACTCAACATACTACGATCGCCGTCTGCGACAGGGCCCTGCGCTTGTACGAGCACGACGACCCTATCTTGTCAAAAATGCCGTGACAGGCCTTGGTCTCTTGGCTGTCGTTGGAAGCATCTGTACGCAGACAGAGAGAGAGCTCTTGTGTGATTGTCATCCTCTGCTAACGTGGCCTAGATTGGTATACGCTTAACGCCGTTGGTCAAGACAATTTCGAAGATGTCAAGGTCCCAGATGCGCCCGCGAAGCCATCTGCATCCAAGTAGACAGTTCGCCTAAGTGGCCCGGCCACATGTACGATTAAGCGCTGGAATTTCGACACGGGTGCAAATTGAATAAGAAAAAGGAAGCGTTGTTATTCATAAGACCTACAGAGCAAAACGCCCATAAACTCCCCATCCTTTCATGTATAACAGGCTTGCCAGCTATTCTGTGCAGGGTGTGTATAAGTATATGAAGACCTTTGTACAGTGACTCTCGAGCAACCGGCTATCCACGACCTACAAAGTAGATGCCTTTCGCTCGACTGATGGCAATAGACAGATATATACTCTCTGCCGCAGACGAATGCAATATTCTAATGTCGCTCAAGTCCAAATAAAAAGAAAAAGACAGCCGTTCGCGGCGGCCTGAACCGATCACCTCCCCTGGGTATCACAAAATCCGAGTACAAAAGCAAGATGCCCCATAGTTTTGCCAATTCAGTCCTATCCGAAGGATATGTTCAACCACAAATCCCATACACTCAACGTCTATGTAGCTGCTGCTTTTGTACCGCGGTTGACGCCAGGCAGATTGTTGCCGACCCGTTTGGCTTTGAGAGCCGGGCTAAGTAACGTTCTTGTCAATTCTGGAGACTCCGATAGTCGTGCCGAGATTGAAGGAGACTGCGTGATCTGGGCGCCAGGAGCACCGCGGCTAGTCATATCGTCTGGAGGTGCCTCTGTTGGAGCAGCTGTAGGGTGCATCTTGTGAAGTAAATGATTTGGATTGGCCCACGGCGTCTCTCGAAGGAATTGTTCACCAGCGGGTCCGAGGCGATCAAATGGCTGAGCATAGTATTCCTCGCGTCGTTGGTTTACTGGCTTATGTCGTGATCGCTTGGCTCGCTTACGATAGTCAGCTCAGCGCTCTGGGAGCTGACCCGCGTTATCAACGTACCTCAATGGCAGCTATATCATCTTCTAGTTCCGACGGTGTTGCCCCGCTCATCTCAGGGCCTGCGGGGAATCCTTCGTATTTTGCAATCGTAGCTAGTGCTGAGACCTCAGTGTTGTAGGCGATCGCATTTCTCACACGTTGTGCGGGATCCTTAGGGTAGAGCAAGCCGCAGTCCTGCAAGCTGTGTGCGCTTCGCCTTGCCGTTTGGATGTCATACCACTCTTGATTAAGTGCTTCTAGGGTCCTTTCTCTCTTCTCACGAACCGCTTGGTAGTACTGCCCCCATATTTGGGCTCGCTGGGCAACGGATCGTTGTTCGTGAGCCTTGAGGCGATATTCGTGTTCATTGTTTATTTCGCGTAGTTTTTGTTCTAGTCGGTCATCCAAACACTGCTTCATGTTTAGGTACTCGGGATGTGTTGGTTTGCTGGCAAGGAGTGACTGTTCTTCCTCTTCCAGTCGTTCAAGTCGGTCTTTGTAGAGCCTAGACAAGACATCAGCGGGTATATGCTTGCTTTTACGATATAACGTACCTGTCACGAAACACCCCAAACATTTCCTCGATAACAGTCCAATCCTTGAAAGCGGCTTGTTTTCGTTCCACTGTGAGAAGATGAGTAAGATGACCTGAATCATGAGTAAACTTGTTCTTACACTCTTCATCATGTGCAGTAGCTGAGTCAACGTCTTCGTCCGCATCTGCATCAGCTTCGTCGTGGTGATCCACGTCTGTTCCCCGGGCGCTGTCGCGCGCGCCATCATGACTTCCGCTGTCAGTGTCCGGATCAAGATCAGCAACTGTTGCTGCTGCTTTTCGTTTGGATCCGCGGGTATTCTTTTTTACGACGCGCGAAAGACGCTCTGCCAGATCAGTCTCTCTGTTGTTAGATCTCTTTTGGGGAGAAGCATCAGTGTCTTCAGCAGGTGTATGTGTGCCGGTGCTTTCATGTGCAGGGGTGGGCCCATCTTCTTGCAGAATAGTCTCTTCGGGCTGCTGGGGGGTGTTCACATCAGTCGCATGCTCTGAACTTGCTCGTTTTCTAAGCGGCTGTTCGGTTTCTGATTGATCGGCGGCGGGTGAACGCTTCCGCTTCCGCTCTTGGGCGTCATTTTTGTGCTCGTCTTCCTCTCCAGCATTGTGTGCAATAGCTTGTTTTGTTGGCGAATCTTCGCCGATTGTGGGGGAGCCAGTAGAAGCATCGTCGTCGTCTATTGCAGATTCGTCCTCCTCGTCGTTGTGCAGATTGGCAGTCCTGCGTAGCTTGCTAGGAGTGTGTTCGTAGACTTGGCCCTCGTTAAATTGGTCCACCACAACGTCTCGTTGCCTCTGGTGCTTTGGTGTATCATATAGTCGCTCAGTTTCAGCTTCTGTGATGTTGCCATCCGAGGGTATTTCAGAGTGGGCGTCAGAGAGAACGCTGTCCGAGTCGGAGGTAGGTGGTGGCTTCTTTCGAGGGCTGCGCCTGACGCTATCTTCGTCATCATGATCGAGGTTCATATGCTCAACATCTTCGTCGTTGTCGTCTTTCGTGTCAACCTCACTGAGGGGGCTGGAGATGTTGCTGTCCTCATGATCGACAACTCCAAGCGCCGGGGAGGAGAGAGGCGGAGGTGCGGAAGCAGTGGCAGCCATGACTGCAAAAGGACGCGATTACGTGTCTATATAAGGATTCGATGAAACTATTATGTTTTCTCGTATCGCTGGGCAGGAAGCGGTGCTTTAGTCGATCGCAAGGTCGTAGGAGCGCGCCCGTGGTGACGGGTGACGAGGAATGGTCGCTAGACAATCGAGGACGCAAGATCTTGGAGTGGGAGCGTGAGAAGGTGGATGTGAGCTAAGAAACAACCGATTGGGTCGATCTCTGTCCGGCATGAGAGATTCCAAACAGGAATTTGAGGTAAGGAAGAGCTAGGAAACTTGTATTCGCCAAGTTGGGCTGGTGGAGGGGAACAGAGAGTAGAGAGAGGGAATGGGATGGGTGCGGTGCGGCCCCGGTTTGCGCTGGCTGCCCTGGGCGTCTCTGGGCTTGGGGCGAGCGCCGAAGCGGCCCTGCTGAGAGAATGACGGGGCCCGTAAAAAGGCGGTCCTTGACGGCAGAAATGCTCACTGTCAGTGCCACAAGAGCTTATCGATTGGCTACGGTTATCGAACCAATGACTATGTCCTGGGCAATCTGATTGTGGGTCTCTCGTACTGAACCTGGGACTTTTTTCTGGCTCATGTCTTTTTCGTCGCAGGTCAAAAAGAGTGCACAAGAGTCGAGAACTTTTCCAATCCAGCACAAACAGTACTGAATCCGACACAATGGCAAAACGGTAACTTACCGATCCTTGATGCCTTTATGGACAAAGATCTAACCAAAAAACAGTTCAAAGGGTCTGACAGCTTCTTCCAAGGCGGTGGATCCCACCCTCGACGCTCTTTTTGCGTCCAGTGTAAGTTTTGCGACATCTAGCCATTTGACTTGATCCATACTCATCATTTGCAGGCGGGTCCTGTCCAGGCTCCCGTTAAGTCAAGATACTCGACGTTGGTGGAACAAAAGGTACGGGAACCTCCCAAGCCAAGGGTGCAGCTCGAAGAACAAGACGCCGACGATGAGGTCCTCTCTGAGATTAGCGAGGAGCTGAGCTTCGAAGAAGATGGCCCCTCAGATGAGGAAGAGGAAGGATCTGACGCTTCTGAGCCAGAGGGAGAGAGTGAAGACGAGCAAGAGGAAGAGGTAGGGGAAGAGGAAGAATCTTCAGACGAGCCCATGAAGGATGCGCCAGTGGAGCTCGACGACATTATTGATGCGACAGAAGACAAGTCAAACAAGGAACGGAAACGAAAGAGAAAAAACGAGAACGACGATCTGGAGGGCAAATACCTGGACAAACTTGTTGCGGAGGAGGAAGCTGAGCGCGCCGGCAAGCGACAAAAGAACGACACTCTGGATAAGACCGAAAAGGCTGTCGCGGAGGATGAGGATGCCAGCAACGACAGTGACATTCCCGTCCATGAGACCCTCGCCAAGGACAACAAATCGTCAGACCTTGAGAAGGCAGCACGAACAGTCTTCCTCGCCAACGTGTCCACAGAAGCAATCAATTCCAAGACCGCCAAGAAGACCCTCATGGCCCATCTGTCATCCATTCTGGATAAAGATGCCACTCCTCCGCAAACTATCGAGTCGCTGCGTTTCCGTTCCGTTGCTTTCGCAGGTGGCTCTCTCCCTAAGCGAGCAGCTTACATTACTAAGAGCCTGATGGACGCGACGACCAAGTCCGCCAATGCATATGTCGTGTACTCAACCTCGGCGGCTGCCCGCAAGGCTGCCGCAGAACTCAATGGTACCCAGGTCCTTGAAAGGCACCTGAGAGTCGACAGCGTCGCCCACCCCAGTCCGACGGATCACCGCCGATGTGTGTTTGTTGGCAACCTCGGGTTTGTTGACGATGAGACCGTCTTGAACACCAACGCGGATGGTGACACTACGGAAAAGAAGAAGAACAAGACTCCATCCGATGTCGAAGAAGGTCTTTGGCGAACTTTTAGCACTCAGGGCAAGGTTGAAAACGTCCGAGTAGTCCGAGATTCCAAGACTCGTGTAGGCAAGGGTTTCGCCTATGTCCAATTTTATGTAAGTCCACGGTCGTCTTACTTACTTCGATCGCATCAGCTGCTAACATTATTTCCTAGGATGGCAACGACGTCGAGGCAGCCTTACTCCTTGATGGCAAGAAATTTCCTCCCATGTTGCCGCGTAAATTGCGAGTCACTCGAGCCAAGGATCCTCGCAAGACAGCTCTCGCCCAGGAGCGAGCCAGGGGCAAGAACATCGTTCCTAATGGCGCCGCCAAGAGCACAAGATACAAGCACAAGGCTACACCTGAGGAGCAGTCCATGGCTGGACGTACAAGCAAGCTTCTCGGCCGTTCGGCCGCCGTGCAGCAACGCCACAAGAAGCGCCCCTCAACACAGGGTGCTTCCGAGGGTGCTCAGAACATTCCGTCTAATATCAAAGGACCCGAGCAGTTCGTTTTTGAAGGCCGCCGTGCTTCAGCTAAGGACGGCACGCCCAAAGATCTTAAACTTGGTAAGAAGGGTAAGGGCAAGGGCAGGTCTGGCAGGCCCCAAAACCGAGGCGCAAGGAGAGCTGCCGAGTGGAAGAAGAAGAGCTGAGCGTTTCATGGTGAATAGCACTCATATCGCTGGTGGTTGACATATGAGATATGTGCTCTTTTCATACGGAGATGAGGACGGGAATGGTGTTGTTAAAAAGAGGGCCCCACGCCCCGGAAAGTTTGCGAGTGATTTTTCGGCCTTGGCTGCCCTGGCAAGTTCTGGCCGCTTAGATGAGATACAAAGGTACTTGTATACTTATCGGGGTGATGTTGAAAAGTTCATAGAGCTGTACAGAGTTCACCAGTATATAAAGCACTAATTATGGCTGATGTATTTAATGCTTACGTACTTTTGTGGTTTTTGTGTCAAGATTCAGAATTGAATCTCACTGCAAATCATGGTTACATCACGACGACTTCTTTGGAGCTAGCCCAGTACGTTGGTGTGGTATAGTTAGTGATTCTCACATCAACGACATAACACGAGGCAGTGAGCAAAACTATTTTTAATGAAAATGGATATATCATCAATTTTACGTGCCTGCTAACAAAGGCACCAAGCTTGCATCGAGGGATAGTCTCGTCTACGAGGGCCTGGCACCAACATTCAAGACCATGTACTAACGGGGTACCCTGAGCCAAACTCTGGCGCTTGGTGACCAACACATCTTTACCCCCATATGTGTGCCACCTCAAAAATCTCGGGAATCTTAAACAACTTCCTCCACAACTCTTTTCTGTACATTGCTTCGCGGGCGTGAGCCCTGTCCGAGCCATCGCTTAAAACATGTCGTCAAAGAAGTCGAAAGAGATTACATAAACTCGCCTTGTTCGATCGTCTAGTACTCGAGCTCCTCCTCAGGCTCGAAGGAGTCGGCAGCAACCTCCTCGTAATCCTTCTCCAGAGCAGCGAGATCCTCTCGGGCCTCAGTGAACTCGCCTTCCTCCATACCCTCACCAACGTACCAGTGGACGAAAGCACGCTTGCTGTGCATGAGGTCGAACTTGTAGTCGAGCCGGGACCAAGCCTCAGCGATGGCGGTGGTGTTGGAAAGCATAGAGACGGATCGCTTGACGGGGGCAAGACCTCCAGCCTCAGGAGCGGCAGGGACAGCCATGGGCTTCTGGTAGTTGATGCCGAGCTTGAAACCAGTGGGGCACCACTCGACCAAGTTGAATGAGGCCTTGGCCTTGAGGGCAGCGATGGCGGCGTTACAGTCGCGGGGAACGACATCACCGCGGTACAGAAGAGCGACAGCCATGTACTTGCCGTTTCGGGGATCGCAGACAACCATCTGGTTGTTGGGCTCGAAGCCTGTGGGGAGTCAGTATCTTCAAAGACGCGCCTATAACATGAGCAGGACTTACACTGGAAGGTAAGCTCCTGCACCTTGAAGCTCTCGTGCTCACTCTTGGCAGAGGAGATGACAGGGGCGTAGCTGATGAGAGGGTAATGAATTCGAGGGTAGGGGACCAAGTTGGTCTGGAACTCGTTGAGATCGACGTTGAGGGCACCGTCAAATCGGAGAGACGATGTGATGGAGCTGACAACCTGGGCAATGAGGCGGTTCAGGTGCTCGTACGAGGGTCGAGGAATATCGAGATTGCGACGGCAGATGTCGTAAACAGCCTCGTTATCAACGAGGAAAGTACAGTCCGAGTTCTCAATAGTGCTGTGAGTAGAGAGAACAGCGTTGTAAGGCTCAACGACGGCAGTCGAGGTTCGGGGAGCAGGGTAGACAGCAAACTCGAGCTTGGACTTCTTGCCGTACTCAGTAGAGAGACGCTCGAGGAGAAGAGCACCGAAACCAGAACCGGTACCACCACCGAAGGAGTGGAAGATCAGGAAACCCTGAAGAGACTGGCAGTTGTCTGAATTATGCGGTTAGCGTTGAGTGCAAGTACAGAGGTGTCGAAAGAGCTCACCGGCGACGCGACGAATGCGATCGATGACATTGTCAACCATCTCCTTGCCAATGGTGTAGTGACCACGAGCATAGTTGTTGGCGGCATCCTCCTTGCCGCTGATCAACAACTCGGGGTGGAAAAGGTTACGGTATTCGCCAGTTCGGATCTCGTCAATAGGAGAGGGGTCAAGATCGACGAAGAGAGATCGAGGAACATGCTTGCCGCTGCTGGTCTCAGTGAAGAAAGTCTCGAAAGAGCCAGGATCACCAATATCGGGAGCATTGGGGTCGGGGCGACCATCGGGGCCGAGACCGTGCTCGAGAAGGTAGCTATTCAGAGGCCAGTCAGCTTCAATTTCGTGACGGTGGCGTTATTCGCAATCAAGGGAGAAAACGTACAGCTCCCAAGCAGAGTTACCGAGCTGGGTACCAGCCTGGCCCAGGTGGAGGTGAAGAATCTGGATAGCAGAGAATCAGCATCGCGAGGTCGGATAACAGCTTCAAACGGATGCTAAGGGGGCCCCAGCTGCACAGCTCCAGACACCAAGTGGAACACACAAAGGGTATCTCGAGCAGAGCGAAGCAATGCACTGCAGCGGAGAGACGGGCTGCAGCATAATTGTAGACATACCTCGCCCTTCATTTTGTCTGGATGAAGCTAAAGAAGCTACGACGAGAGGTTGAAATCGGGGGAGGAAAAGGACGGGGAGAGAAATACTGTACGCGCGCAGCGCTTGAAGGGGGAAGGGGAAGAAGGGGCCTGAGGTGGTGATGGTTTTCGGGGTGGGTGTTTGGAGTTCCAATCTGTGGGTGCGCTGGTGCAGTGGGACATCCAATTGGTGGCGGGGTCGTCAACAAACATTGCTAGGCCCGCCAGAGCTATCAGGAGGTACATATGCAACAGGCAGATTTTGGCAGTGCCAGCTCGTACCTGAGGTGGTTCTCACCGCCAATTGACAGGGAAGCCTGGGGACCCTTGACAGTGGGAGAACTGCGCTTGCAAGGGGCATTCAGGTGGGATCTGCTCACCCGGGAATGGTTTGTTGGCATTAGATTCAGTGATAGGTCAGAGAGAGAGTTGATAGGTAAGGTAAGTAGTAGGTACCTATAGAACAGCTGCAGTGTATTGACTCTCAAGGCTTCCATCTAGCATCTTTATTGTCACTTACAACAGTATCCGTAGCCTTTTAGCTTTTAGCTACAGAATTGCGACATGTCGATTCTAATTGGAGAGTGGGGGAGAACATTGAACTAAAAAACACTTAGCTGTCCGTGCCTGTATTTCAATGTAACTAGGACCTATATCTCGATCTTCTTCCTCTCGGGGCGCAAGAAAACATCAGGCCTATATACTTATGGGATATCAAAATAAATTCGGCAAAATGTATCTTAAACTTATGCTAAATCTATACCAAGTTACCTTAATCTTTTTGTCATTTGGGATAAAGATCCTGGGTTTTCTTTCCTCACCTAGCTGGCCTCTTTACAGCTACCATTGCATATGGAGTCGCCGCTCGTGGACATTTCATGTTTCCTAACTTGTCCAGTCTGGTCTCAAATTCAATGGCTTGTAACCGAGGCATGTATTAATTTCGGTGCCTGAAAACATTGCTCCAGGCTACCAGATATCTAGGAATGCGGCAAGGCACCAAGATATCAAGCTCGGGGCGGGATTTTCAGTGATGCCGAAGAAATATACCGGTGGCTAAAGCTACCAATACAATGAGACTCACTGACTGCAGACAACACCCTATCAGAGGAGTACATATCGCCAGAGCATTGGCCGTCATCCAATGTTTCGGGGAAAGCCTATTGGAGCACCCCATGTGCCAATACTTCTTGACTCCGGAAGTTATGTTCGTGAGTGGTGAGCTACAGAACTATCCTGAATCAACGGCCCTCGGAAAGTAAAAAAATCCAGGACGTGTATTCTAAAAGCAAGAAATATATATAGCTGAATCTAGTTTAGATTTACTTTCAGTAATCTTTGTCACTTGAGATAGAGGTTCTCTGGGCTTTCTTGTCTCCCCTATCTTGAGAATATTCAATAGTCGGTGGATGTGAATGTCCTCATTTTGTTCGTATGATGGCGCTGCCACTCAAGAGATTAAAGTTACGACCAAGCCTTTTATATCAATATCGTTTGGTAACGGCTCTGCCATCGTTTAATTATGTATTTGAACCCATTAGGTACTGATGTAGGCGCTACCCTATCCTGAGAATATTCAATAGTCAGAATGGATAGCGATACAAGGAGTAGGAAGGCCGATAAGAGATGTTTTGTATCTCATAGAGATGACACCTTCGCTCGACGTATTATACATAAAACCCCAAAGGCTTCGTGGTAATGAGCACTAAACGCATTGGCTACACAGACATGTTGCTGTCTCGAGGTTGTTGGGAAGGACAACCTAGAGCTGGTATATGATTGAAATAGCCAGAGAAGACGTGATTACAAATATTGATCTAAACTGGAAGCCAGATAGTTAGCAATAGAATCCCTTTAACGGTCCTAAGACTACAATTTCGTATTAGACCCAATTTTTACCCCGCTTTTTGCTGTAACCTTATATCTACAGATAGCATAGCTAAATAAATTAATTATAATTTTATAGCTAAAACTTAATACTTTAAAGTTTATAAATTTCTATTAATAATACCCCTTAAAAGAAGCTTCTAAATTAACCTTAATAAAGGTTACTTATAGCAGCTAATTAACTAGGGCATTTACCTTCTTAAAGCTAATCTAGCCTCTAACTGCAGTAGCTATTTTTAACCTCTTAAACTTTAATACTATAAGCTATAATTAAATTTCCTTCTTATATTATTAATATTACTATTTAAACATTTTTTAACTAAAGAAATTATTTTTAAATAATTAAAATATATAAATTCTATATTTTAATAATTAGAATTTATTATAAATTAAGAAAAAAAATACTAGTTTTTAATAAAGCTTATAAAGATATACCTTTTTATTTTTATTATTATTTATACTTTCTTTATTAAACTTTCTTCCTTTAAGAAGTATTAGAAGATTACTAAAAGGGGAAAAAAGTAAGCTATATATTTAATAACTAACTTTATATCTTATTACTACTTTAAAATCTTATTCTAAAGACTAAGAATTTATTTAAAATATTATTATAGCTTCTTTAATAAAGAGAAGAATTTTTAAAAAGTATATAACTTCTTATAGCATCTCTAATAAGCCTTAACTTCTCTCTTAACTCTAAGCACTAATCTTACTATTAATAAGTATATAATTTTTTTTTTTTTTTAAGTTTATATATTAGCCTTAAAAGGTATCTAAGCATCTCTAAAGTCTAGTATAATTTAAATATTACTTACCTCCTAAGTAGTAAAGCTTTATTAAGTTAATATTATTAAGTTAATTGCCTTAATTATAGCCTAAACCTAACTATACTTAAGCTAGCTAGAAAGCCTTACTTGCTCTTTAGCTAGGCTAGATCTTCCTCTTGCAACCCACTTTAAATACACGCTTCAATTATCTAACACGCTTCAGCAGTAAGTCATCTAACCCACCTTCTAATTGCAGCCGCTAATAACATTACAGCTACACTATTACGATACATATTAGAAGAAGCCTATAGACTCCTAATCCTAATAAGCCTTATCTAATAGAAGGACTTAATGTAACTAAAATAAAGGATATAATTAATTAAGCTATTAGTAGTAGTAACTATTATAAGCTATATAATAAGGTAATAGAAATCCTAAAGGCCTAAGAGTATATAGATAATATTAACTGTATTAAGTAGGTAGCCTTTAATTATAAGATCCTTAAGGTTATATAGCCTTATTATAAGCTAGTTAATAGAGGCTTTCTTAATGCTAAGATAAAGGCACTTAATGTACTTAAAGAGAAGTTACTTAGAGAGATAGATCTAGAAGTTAAGGAAAGGGAATTTATTATAGCTATTTATAGCAGCTTATATAATAAGTAGCTTAAGGCTATTAGGTAGCAGGCTAAGAGAGCAATAAGAATTACTCTGCAGTGAAGATAAGGGGGATAGTATACCGCGAAATGGATAAAAGAGGGGTAATTGTGGGGTTCTGTTAGAAGAAAAATGTATTAAGTTTTATATAGGTTTAGGCGCTTAAAGTTAAAGACTATTAGTATTAGTAGTAATAGAAGGTAGAATTAATTATACTATATAGTATATAACTAGTCTATAATTATAAAGACTAGCTAAATATTAGTATACTATTAGTATAAATAGAGGTAATAAGTATATAATATTTTATAGCTTTAACCTAGTAATAACTAATAAATAGGACCTAGGTATTTTAATAAGCTATAGAAGTATTAATAATAAAGTCTTTAGCTAGATTAAAGTCTTAATAAACTTAATTAATAAGGTTACCTTTAGGCTATAATATCTTAAGTAACTCTAATTATAATAAATATATTACTTAACTAGCTAAAGAGCTTTAAAAAGCTTAATAATTAATAGAATCTATAACTCCTCTATAACTTTAACCTTTTTTAATCTATTTATTTTTAAAGATATTTATCTTAATAATTATAAAACTATTAAGAAACTAACTAAGCTTCTATTAAATATAAGTTCTCTACTTTAATATAAAATTAATAATATTAACCTTAATTATAATTAAGATATTAAACTTACTTAATATATAACTAGTAAGCATTAATTAACTATACCTATAGCCTATCTTAACTAGCTATAACTACTCTTAAAATATCTATAATAGTAATATTATTACCCTATAGATAAATATATACTAAGAGGTAAGAATTAAAATAAAAAAAGAAGCTAGTTAATTATTAGCAATTAGCTATAATTAGTAGATAAATAACTAGTTATAAAAGCTAATTATCTTTAAGTATAAGCTCTTTTACTACTTAACTAGAAGCTTCTATTATAGAAAGTAGCTTAATAGAGAGGTATAAAGGCTAAATACCCTAAATATAATAGATCTATATCTTAGCAGGCTAAAGACTAAGTATAGCCTCTAGATCTCTAGTATTATTATACTTATAGATATAATTACTACTAATCTATAAGTAAGCTTTTATATTATAAGTAGTATTTAAAGTTTATATATAATAGAATTACTTAGAAAATCCTATAAAGTTAATTATATAAAATAAAAAAAATTCTATATATAAGAAAGAGTTTATATCTAAAAGTTAAAGAGTCTTTTAGTAAGTAAAATAAAGCTATAATTAATTAAATAGAATTTACCTAACTAAGCATATTTACTCTATAAAATAATAACTAATACTAAGGCAATAAACAGTAGTATTAACAGTAATTTAATAAAGATAAGTATATAATATATTATATAAGTTAGTCTTTTAATATAGTTACTATATATATAAAGCTAACTTTAATAGGGTTTAAATCTTAGGCTACTATATAAAAAGGCTATTTTCTTTACTAGCTTTTTTACTAGCTTTAAAGCTCCTTTAAGCCTACTATAAAGCTTTAAAATAAGGTTATTATAAGTAATAAAACTAAGAAAATAATACTTAACCTTATATAAAGTATTATTATTTTACTAATAGATTTACTACTAAAGTAGACTTATTATATATTCTTTAATAACCTTTTTTACTTACTAAAGCTCTTTATAATCTTAAGAAATTAAGGCATTAGTACTATAAGCACTTACTAGATTAATAGTAGAATTTTTAAGCTGCTTTATAAGCTTAAGGATCTTAATAAAAAGGGAAAGCTACTTTAAAAATAAAGCATTTATATTAGAATCCTTTCTTTAAATAATTAAGTATATCTTCTTATTTATATATTTTTCTTATTTATTTATATATAGATTAATTAAATTATATAAAAAGATAATACCTTTATGCTATTTTTAATAATAGTATATTAAGGTTATAATACTGTTAATACTACTGTTTATTGCCTTAGCATTAGTTATTATTTTATAGAGTAAATATACTTAGTTAAGTAAATTCTATTTAATTAACTATAGCTTATTTTACCTACTAAAAGACTCTTTTAACTTTTAGATAAAACTCTTTTTTTATATATAGAATTTTTTTTATTTTATATAATTAACTTTATAGAACTTTCTAAGTAATTTTATTATATATAAACTTTAAATACTACTTATAATAATCTCTTACTTATAAGTTAATAAGAAGATATTATATAAATATAATAATACTTATAATCTAGTAATAAAACTAATTAGTCTTTAACTAATAAAAATACTATTTTATTTTACTTAGAAAGTAAGTATCTTTTAAATACTATATCTCTCCTTTAAGCTACCTGCTATAGTTAGAGTTCTTAAGTAAGCAGCAGAGGATATTACACTTAAAGATAATTAGGCTAAGTAGCTAGTTATCTATCTAATAACTATAGCTAATTGCTAATACCTGCCTAGCTTCCTCTTATAGCTCTTTTCTAGCTATATTAGCTATCTACTAAAGAAATATAATATCTTTATTATAAACTATTTAGTAATTATTATAGCTAGCTAGAAAAAGTTATATATACTATTAGTAAATAGTTTCTAATTAGGAGTTATTTAGGTTTAATATCTTAATTATAATTAAAGTTAATATTATTAATTAAATAAAATAGTTAAAATAAAGAACTTATAAATAACTTAGATTTAATTAATTCTTAATAATTTTATAATTATGAAGATAACTTTAAGAGATAAATAGATTAAAAAAAGTTAAAGTTATAAGGGAGTTATAGATTTAGCTAGGCTTTTTAAAGCTTTTTAGCTACCAATCGTAAGCAGTAACCTATGGATAGCCCTTACAAGCTTTACAATCTCTGGGGCTTGGTTCTACTAGTGAGGAGATGTGAAAGATTTATGCTTAAATCAATACCGAACTGACTGGAATCACAACTGTAGTGCTGAATTTCCCCCTTTTGCTGATGTTGTCATCATTGGCTCCGGGTTGTCTGGTGCTTTCATCGCCCACCAGTTGCTCAATTCCAACTCACCAAACAGACCAAAGTCTGTAGTCATGTTGGAGGCCCGCAACGCAGCGAGTGGTGCTACTGGAAGAAATGGTAAGTGACAGGCGTCACACTGATCAATGAACTATCACCGCGTGATACTTACCTTTCCTCTGCTTAGGCGGCCATATAAAGCCCGATTGTTATCGTGGCTTCACATCGTACTCTATCTTACATGGTACTGATGTTGCAAAGGCTCAGTGCGAATTTGAAGCCGTCAACTATCAAGAAACCGCAAAATTCATCCATGAGAATAATCTAGCTGCGGAAGTTGATCTGGTACAGTATCGCTCAGCCGAAGTCTATCTGACCTCAGAGTCCTGGAAAACCGGCTTGGCATCGTACAATGGCTTCAAAGAATCGGGCGGCGATGTCTCCAATATCCACGTACTTAATAAAGCAGAAGCTGAGGAGTCTCTACGGGTCAGGGGTTGCTATGGAGCCATCACTTTCCCAGCTGCCAGTCTGTGGCCATATAAACTCGCAATCGCTGTTTTACGCAAGGGGCTCGACTCGGGACTAAGTCTTCAGACCAATACTCCTGTCACAAGTGTATCTCCCGACACCTCAGGACCTTGGAAGGTCTCAACACCCAGAGGACTTGTGATGGCAGGTAAAGTCATTCACGCAACCAACGGCTATGCTTCGTACCTTCTCCCTGAACTTGATGGGCGAATTATACCCCTCAAAGGTCATGTTTCTGCCATCACGCCCCCACCGGCTTATATGGACCAGCCTCTAACGACATCTTTTGCTTTCATATCCAATGACGACTACGACTATGTCATCCAAAGACCAGGTCCTGTAAAGCACCTGATCTGGGGCGGTAGCGAGGTTGCTCATCCCAAAGGTCTCTCAGGCGGCTTCGGGGACTGTGATGACCGTCATGTCGTGTCTGAAGTTGAGTCCTACATCTTGAATGCACCAGTTGAAATACTCAGAGATTGGGAAGAGTCTAGGGCGTCTTCTGGGACTAGCCCTGAAGGTGCCGTAGCATTCTCTTGGAGTGGCATCATGGGCCTGAGCAAAGATCTTCTTCCGTTTTTGGGAGAACTTCCAGGCAAGCCTGGCCAATATCTGGCTGGTGGATATCACGGACATGGTAGGTCTAACAGCCCAGTAAATGAAAGGATCTCTTTGCTAATGAAGGTGATTTAGGGATGGCACGCATCTTTCTGAGTTGTAAGGCTTTTTGTGAGAGGTTTCTTGGTGAATCAACTGATCCCCGTGTTCCTACTACTTATTTCGATTTGAGCTCACGACTTAAAGACCCAATAGACCTCGAGATCATGGATAACATAGTGTAATTAACATGAAGCTCAAGATAGACTCTCAAGAAACTGGAGGTATTCTGATAGAGTTTGCGAGATTGTAGACCACATTGATAACCATACATGGTGCTTTTTCGATGACATAAATATCTTCTTTCGCCTCCAACATCGCCTAAACTTCTATTTTAAAATGCACAATCATGAGAGCTGGCTTCTGTGAGAACCGTATGGATCCAGGAACAAAAAGCATTCACAATTGCGAGGCAATGCTTGAGTTTGCCCTTCATTGTAATTCTGGCCATATTCAAAGAAGCCGGTTTTTCCGCCTGGTGTGGTCAATATTATCAATGGATTAGGCCCCATTATTAGTGCTGCCATGGCAGCTCACAAGCAAATATCTAAAATCCCATTTACTGGAAGCGCGCGAGTAGGAAAAGAGCTCATGAAACTTGGCAGTATCGACATGAAGAAGTTCACCCTTGAGACCGGTGTAAAGTCTCCTATGATCGTGTTCGAAGACTCAAAATTGGACTTGGCCGCTCAATGGGCTCATCTTGGCTTCACTTTCAAGCAAGGAGAGCTCTTTACAGCAATAACACGCATTCTGGTTCAGGACTCAATCTCCGATCGCTTCCTCCTTGACGCCCTCAGATCAATAACACTGAAATATCCTGTGGGCCAACTATTCGAATAGAAAACATACCTCGGTCCCCTCGTCAACAAGGCACACTTTGACACAGTGCGAGAATATGTCAGGCTTGGAAAGGAAGAGCGGGCAAAAGGTGTCCCGGATGGCTGTATGCCATCTGAGTTCAAAAAGGGGTACTTTGTCAGCCCAAGCATCTTTATCGATGTTAAGCCGTCTATGCGAGTTTACCGAGAGGAGATCTTCGGCCCATGCGCCGTGGTGTTACAATCCAAAGACTAGGATGGATGAAGCAGTGGAATTGGCTAATGGCTCGATGTATGGCCTCGGTAGTGCGCTCTTCACAGAGAATATCAGCAAGGCTCACAACGTCGCCTGCAGGATCGAGGCTGGCATGGTATGGGTGAACAGCAGCAATGACTCAGACTTCCGAGTCCCTTTCGGCGGAGTCAAACAAAGTGGCATAGGTAGAGAATTCGGCGAGGCAGACTTAGAGGCTTACTACAAAACCAAGGCTATTCATGTGAATATTGGCAATATACTGCCAGTGTAAGCTGTCCACAGGGAGCAATCAACTTCTGATATCAAACTAGGCGCTAGAGATGGGGATAGATGCCTAATCTGAGGCCTACTAAATTTATATTAAATTGTACTAAGTCTATCTGAGCCTTTTTCTTCCTTAGTCCAGAGGTTCTAGGTTTTCTTGCCTGGATAACAAATGAATCAGACTGATGTGCTTTGTCCATCTCATACTACGCTTCACCTACTCTATCAAGCCCCGTGAGTCAAACACTGTTGCCAAAACTAAGAAAATGACTGTTGTTGTATGGTTGTCTGCATCAACACCTGACTCTATTTACAAGAAAGGGGAGGAAACTTCTATTATAAGCATTGGTAAATCAAGAATTTAAAACTTTGTTATTAAATTGTATGGGTTTTAATAATGTTTTCCCACCCAACCGCCGTACTCCAAAAAAACAATAATACTCTCGGATATTTCCTCCTGTAAGATGAGTGTATGTAGTTAAAAAAGCAAAATAGCCCATAGCAACATGCTACGGCCGCGCAAAGTGGTATCATAGGTGTGTAGGCCGTTTCCCGTCCAAGTCATGATCCCTCGCTCTCTTCTCGCTTCCAGATTTTGATCATTCGCACTTGATTCTAGTCTTAATCTCGCCGGTTTTCTTCTTGTGACTGCGTCTCAGAACGCTCCAGCTCTTCTATACGGCGTTGAATCGCCTCTTTTTGGACTTGCAACGCCCTGATCTCCTCGTCCCGTGTCGCCGTATCCTCGCTTAACTGACTGTCGTTTTCGGTCATGCTGTTTGAGTCCGTAGCAGCCTCGTAAGCTGGCGGTGGCTCTGCGGTCTGGCGGCTCCTGTCACGTCGATGGTTGGCGTCCGCAGCGGCGTAGAAATTATCTCCTGGTCCTGGCGAGGTGTGACGCATGCTTCCCACGGCACCGAGCTCGTGTGCTCGTCTCTTTTCCGTCTTCTGTCGCTCTCTTCGAATGAGCCAAAAGGCAAGTGCTCCTATCGCAAGCAGAACGAAAACCGCGACTCCAACACCAATACCGATGCGCGCGCCCAGGGACAAGGATCGGCCATGATGCTCGGTACCTGGGATATCGTCCTCATCCTTGAGTCCAAGTGCATCTTTGTCGCTATCTTTGAACAGGGCCCTTATGGTATAAACAGCAATTGTTGCACCATACAAAGTCGTTGGTGTGTCTGACACAGCATCATAAGTCCGAGCTGTCTGGTTGTACGTGTAAGGAACAGCCAACACGGATGAAACCGAACGTTTACACAAATTACCATCCAGAGTGTATTCCCTACTGCAATTAGAATGGTACATACAAACACTTTCTCTTATGACTTACGATGAGCAGCAAATAGCTGTCGTTGTCTCGTCGTCCCGATTCTCACTAGTATCAACGCGCAGTGATACGGTGGTCCATCCATGAGGGCATGTGCCTGGGCTGTAAACCCCTGTAAGGCCTTTATCGAACATGGCGTCGGGATAGCAAGACAATGACTTCGCTCCAGCAATTGGCTGCAAGTCAAGCATTGCTGCGAGGCCATCAAAACCTGACTTTGGTACCTTGTTTGCATCAAAAGTCCATGTGCAATCAACAGGTCCGGTCCAGGGTGTGGTCATCGGTGGGAATATCCCGTCATCGTCTAGGTCGTCTTCATTGGTAGGCTTAGGTACGATCACAAGTGTTGTCGGAGCAGGCGTTGGGTCGGATAGAGAGATGGTTGGTGATGGCTCGGCGGAAGCTATTGACGATAACCCAGATGATGTGGAGTCATCATCCTCGATCGAAGAAGACATGATTTTGGTGACTGCAAGGAATTGCAGGAATTGCAGGAATTGCAAACAACTTTAAGCTTATATCCCAGGCCGATTCGACTACAAGCTGCACCACGAGTGCTCTGCTTGCCGTCAACTCGGCGTATCAATGACGATCGTCACTCTTGTCCATCCGGCAATGCGACCAGTAGTTTGCGTTCTCGTTGGACAAAAGGGCGCGTGAAAGATTCGCTAGGCAGACAATCTGCAGTGTGGGGTTTCGGGCAGACTTGGCTATATCTCAGCTGCAGACAAGACGCGCGTGAAGAATATCGAGGGCAGCGTCTCTGGTTACGTCGAAGGCCATCCGGGCGTAGGTATTGTAGAGGAACGAACCGATGGGGATAGATATATAACACAGACGAGCGAGACAAGAAATGGTGACGGATGAATAAAAGGAAAGGAAAGGTTCGTACCCAAGAAACGACAAGAACCAGCCAAGCAAAGCAAAGCAGAGCAGAGCAGACAGCAGACAAGTCCATAGCATGCCTGCCGAGCAGCAGCAGCGAGAAGACGGGTACAGTAGCGTTGGTGTTCCCCCTTCTGAGGCCTTTGAAGGCTTGGCGAAATCTTATCACGGGTGGGTGCCGAGAAACGCCAAGGCCTGGATTGCACCGAAACACGTCCACGTTGACCGCTGTGAGTTCTGGGCATTGCCGCATTGTCCTCATTGTCGTAGGTAGTCGTAGTCGTAGTCGTAGTAGGTAGTAGTACTGTACCTAGCTCCAGGTGAGGTGAGCTTCTCCCTACTAACCTAGGTAGCTACAGCCCATGGTCGTTACGGATAGTCGTTCAAATAAGGTATAGGTTTATACTGAATGTCATCGTCAAGCCTCCATCATAAGACACGCGCAAGCCATCAGAGGTTACTGCGGAAGCATGGGAGGGGCCCAATGACCATGACCATGCCCAGTAGCTTGCGAGGGCCAATGCTCATCATAGTGGGCTCGTCCAGCCTAAGCCGAGCCTTTTGGCCCCAGTGCCACGGTCTTGGCTGATGAGTATAGAATTTCTGGGCATTTGAGAGTCTCTGACGCGGGAAATGAAGGCCGCCTTGGTTTGTGCCGAATACGCCGGCTTGGAAGTCTTGGAACATGCACACCAAGCCGCGACCAATCCCATTCCCTAGATAAAAAGGCAGAAAATTCCGTCTTGGCCGTAATTATCAGTCATGAGATCAATTCACCGTTCTACTTTCTCAACTCACTTTTACATTTCCAGTACTGAAGAGAAACCGGCTTGACTTGTTCAAGTAAATGAATGTCAATTGACTGTCAAAGCACAACGCCCAGTAAACTTGATACTCTTGGCGTTGCACCGCCAATGTAGGACGAAACCATACGAAAAGATGACAAGGAATCAACAATCCTAAGGTGCGCTGAAGAAGGCGAGCCGCGGGTCTTGGCTGGATCAATTCGCTTCTTTATCCCAATCAGCATCTATCCTCAGACGATTTGTAGAGGGAAAAGGGAATAGAGTTGCTCAGAAGCTCGGTTGGCTGCCGAGAGATCATGGCCGGTGACAGCAAACTGCCAATAAGGTTACAGCAACACATGTCAGCCAGCCAGGGCAACCACTTATACGGCTAGATGATTGAAGATCAACAAGCTCGCCGGGAGTTGAAGGAGTATGTATTCAAGATAACTACCGGTCTCGTCGAGTCTACGCTATCCGTCCATGGCATCCAATTGTACAGGATTTGAATGTGATCGCCATTACACTATCTCGTATAATGTTGTTGCTGCGATGGGCTTTTGTACTATGAAGGTCGAGAACATTCCACTTGGATGTCTTCACTACCAGTATACACAATGACCAGCCACATAACAATGTCACTACTATCTCAATTTACACAATCTAGAAGCTATAGATGTTGAATAGACTCGAAACATCGTCTCATGAATTCGATACCGACACCGATACGGAGTAGACGATAAGAGCTTTGCATCTCCATAAAATATCGGAATCGCGGAGCTCATTTCCTCCGTCGCTAGAATCAGAGTACGTACCTTAATTTCCACAATCACAGTTTCAGTCGTTCACGTGATGAGGGAGTGAAGGGCAAGAACCCTACATCGCTCTTTCCCTGTGCGCCTAAGCGATTGATTGCAACAACCGCCTTCAAATCGACCCCAGCCAGGCCATCAGTTTTCCGCTCAGCGAATTCAACAACACAACACCGCGATCATGGCTGACGAATACGTACGTGTGCTCTCGATATATCCCTTCCCCTCTGGAAACAGAAAACATACACCCGCCGCCGACATGGCTTCCTCGACTCCCGCCCGCTACCCACGATGATGACGATATTGGAGAGATGGAGAGAAACAAAAAGAGCTTGACTGACTTGTGTTCCGGATGATAGGACGCCGAGCAGGCTGCCGAGCTCAAGAGAAAGAGAGCGTTCCGAAAGTTCTCCTACCGAGGAATCGACCTTGATCAGTATGTTGCCACTGCACGATTTCTGCGCCTCGATGCTTGATGATGAAAACTTACGAGGACGCACCCCCCGAGCGAACGGAACCCATGCTGATGTTTTATTTTTCTTCACTCCACAGGCTCCTCGACCTCTCCTCCGACCAGCTTCGCGATGTTGTCCACGCTCGTGCCCGCCGCAGGATCAACCGTGGCCTGAAGCGCCGCCCCATGGGTCTCATCAAGAAGCTACGAAAGGCTAAGCAGGAGGCTCAGCCCAACGAGAAGCCCGACCTCGTCAAGACCCACCTCCGAGACATGATTGTCGTCCCCGAGATGATTGGCAGTGTCATTGGCATCTACTCCGGCAAGGAGTTCAACCAGGTCGAGATCAAGCCTGAGATGGTTGGTCACTACCTGGCTGAGTTCTCTATCTCATAGTATGTTTCCACGGTCCACCACCAGCAAGGGAAAATATGGCTAACCCTCATCACAGCAAGCCTGTCAAGCACGGTAGGCCCGGTATTGGTGCCACGCACTCTTCTCGATTCATTCCCCTCAAGTAAGAAGGTTGCGGTCTCGGGTGGTTTCTGCATTCATGGACATTTTGGGCGAAAAGGACTGGTTCTGGTAGATGGGCAAAACATCTATCAAAAACACTGATGACAATGGGTACCATGATTAGTACAATAAAGGAGCATTGTCCGCTTGATGACTACCCTCAACTACCGCTGATGATTGCTTGATAATTGTGATAATACTTCTAGAACCTCATGCTTCACAAATCCTTCTCTCCTGACCTGGCTAGACTGCTGAAATGAAAACGCTCAGTCTCAAGTTCTAATGACATCATTCACTTGGTGGTTAGGCGGTCTTCAACATGTTGCGCGAGAAAAGTTTTGCGAGAAATCTTTTGCATTGGCGTTTCCGCCACTTCCATTTAGGCTCCCTGGTGTTGCAAAGTGAACAGACGAGGCGTGTTCGGGCCTGGTCGAGGTCAATGCATATCTGATCGCCTGCTCTGACATCCTTCACAAGCGTCACCGTAATGTCGTAAGATTGAGCAATTCGGAATGTTGCCTGTGCACAGTCTGGGCAAGCATGTTTGATATGGGCAGCCAAACTATTGATAAAAACATTGGTGGTCAAAGGGTACTTGCATTTGTGGTCTCGTTTGAACTTGTCGAAGCATACAAATGCTGTTGCGTTCAATGTTTCGCGTATGTCATCATCTGGAAGCTGTATGGGTCGGCGGGGAGCAGCAAATATTGGTCGTTCTTCGCCGGTGATCTCGTGGCCTTGAGGGAGGTCACGACAGGCAAGAACTCCACCCTCAAAGAGAATTTTGATGCCGCTTTCAGGCACCACATCGTGAGGACTCGTTGCCGGCGGGCTCTTCTCCTCTTTAGTCGATACAGGAACCTCTGGTGGGTTTGATGGTAAGTTTGCAGGGTTTGTATCTTCGGGAGCTTGCTCATCGGGACGTGACTGCTGAATCATGTGTTCTGCCAATGGTGTGAGCATTATATCACAGGTTGTTTGTTTTGTTCTTACCACTGTCGCTCCGGCCGCTCTGGTTGGCCGTCATGTTGCTAGTTTCGTATTGAGTTAAGCTTCGTGCTAGAAAAAGACTGTCTGGATCCAAGACAGATGATGATGGCGACCGATGTTGATGAATTATTGCTGACAGTAACTTATTTGTTTAGAAGAGAGATGGCAAAGCGTAACTCGACTTCGCGGGATGGATGGTCAGTAGGAAATGCTAAGCCCAAGGTAGGTGAGTGTTAGGAAAGAGCTAAGCTTCATGAAAGGGTAGGTGCTTTTGAGGCAATGGTGTTAACAATGGATATTGAGAAGGAGCGGGTTTATTTGAAGAGCACAAGGGGCGAGCTCGCTTCGATATGCAGGATCAAATCAGGAGGAAACTGTGTTTGATAACTCGATAGAAAAATGAATTCATAGGTATGTCCGATTCGTGGCTAGTTTACAACACTATTCCTCCTTCTGTGCCAGTTTGGCCGCTTTCCGCTCCTCCTCCTGGATATGCTTTTGTCGGTAGTGCTCAACGACATAGTCCATGTTGGCCAGGTGGCCAGCAACATTGTTTCGAGGAGCATACGAAGTCATTGCCCTGTTTATCTGATTAGCAATGGTTCTTGTAGCAGTTACTTTCCGTCAATGGAGAGAAGGCGGCAGCCTCCATCGATTGACGGCAAGTGGTATCAGGTGGACGAACTCGGGATAGGCAACATCGACAAATCGGTGCTTGTTGCCGCCGTTTTCAAAGAGGTTTCGGTCATAACCAGCCTGCTCCATGGCCTTTGTGTGAAGCGCATTGATATCCTCCCAGTCCTTTCCACGAGAAGTGTACTTGTCGATGAGGCTGAGGATTGAGGACTGCTCGCCCTCCTGAGGAACGAATTGGTAGACGAGAACGGAGCCGAAGAAACCGCCGACAGCGAGGAGGGAACCGGTCTAGGGATCGTAATCAGTATACTGTTTTAAATCGAAGCCATCCAAGGGTATTGGCATCGGCGTGGGCTCCTTGGTGCAAGCTAGTGTGACTTGACATACGCTGAACGACTCGTTGACTTCGGGGACTTTGTGATGGGCATGGGCGTCGGAGGCGTAGGTTCGTGCCGTCCTTTGCAGCTGACGAGCCACGCCGGCTGCCCTCTGTCGTGCGACGAACATGTTGGGCGGGTTGGACAGCGTTCAATTGAGCGATTGATTGTGAGGCTCTCGAGGGAAGAACCCGCACCAAGTGAGGTTGTCACCGGTACGAGTTGGTTACGTAAGGCAGTTTAAGTGGTTGGCCAATTGGATTATAGGTGTTTACCATTGGCTACCCACTCCCAGCGAGCGTGGCATGGGGTTATAATCAACAGAACTTTGCCAAGGAGAGGCAAGAAAACTTCTGCCCTCTTTTCTCAGTGATAAAGAGACTTGTATAACTTGACATATCTCAGCAAGCCCTGATTTCGGTTTATCTCAGCATCTTGATTTGATGTTGGAAGTTTTCTTGCTCCCTAAAGCTTGCAGATATGAGAAAAGAAAGTCGATGTCTTTTGTAAATCTTGCCGCGGGCATGCTGCTCCCCTGTGGCTTCTTTTCATATGAGCTTGTACTCAATTAGCGATGACATGAAGGTTGGTCTTCGGGTGTTGTCAGGTATGTGGCTATTGGGCCTCAACGAAGGGCATGATGGATTGTCTACCTTCTCGAAATCGCTGAAGGACCAGAGAGAGCGCATAGGAAGCTTAGGGTATTAAAAGCTTTACCAACCCCGACAACTCTTTAGCAATAAACGGCATATGACTTATAAATACAGTGTATATGCCTCATCCATCGTTGTAAGCGACAAAAGCTGGTTCCTCGATTTGCGTCGCAATTTCTCTAGGTACTTGAGCATCACCTACCCGGGAGCGATATCAGTTTCGTATAAATCAACACAGCATTTTGCGATACGCCTCAATCAGCACATTATTAGTGATGATTTCCTGGTCATATAATCTCAGTTCTTGCCGACTCATCGGCCTTGCTTGAAACCTATTATACCACATTGTAATCAAGTGGTTGGCAAACGATTGTTAGGTGGTTGTTGACCATTCGTTCCGTCTCAATCTTTGGATGAGATGAGCTGAGATATAATCCTCCAATAACTCCAGATTCTGAAATGTCAACCTTAATGTCATTTCCCCTGCTTTAGAGCTATAAACCATACCTGAGCAAGATCATACTGTCAGCTCAGCTCTTCCTGGGGTTAAATGGCGAAGATCTAGTTCTAAATTCCCGAAGCTCCCAAAGTGGAACGCAGCAACAGTAGCCTAGTTATATTACTTTCTCCGGTACCACAAACATCATCACAATAGAATTGATGAACTCACTTATGATTAAAAGCTTGGGAGGATAAATCCAAAACCTGTTCATCAGAAGTGGCTGAAGCTACCACAAGGTTTAGCAAGATCGACGTGACTAGCCCCAAAGTGTGTGTCGCGCCTCTTCTGGCGTTCTCTAATCAGTAGACAGTGACAACATGAAGCCCATCTAGCCTTTCAAGTTAAAATTTCCGGCATGGCGTTGCCGTGGTCCTGATTATGGGATTAGAAAGTTCAACGCTGGCAACTCTGACGATGAACTTATAGGCACCAACCCCAAGAAAGAGCTCACCAACACACCGAACAACAACTGCCGTCGTGAAGCGTCTCACAAGTTACCCGTCAGATCAATTTGAGGTCACCCCGAGCTGTCAGTCAATGGATTGAATGGAGCCAGCGAAGCGGTCATGAACGTTCTTCAAAATCCTGGCGGTTGAGATAGAGATTCTCGCTCATCCAATTCGTCCATGGCAAGCTCAAAGGGCCACTCAGCAGTATCCGGGGAGACCAATTGGGATAGAAGTCAATGAAGATGGCTGGTCTAGAATATGACGGAAGAGGTGCAATGCATATGCGGCGCCTCGATCAAAATGACACTCCGGTGCTTTGGCTCCATGCAGGACCAAGTCATAGTTCTGAATGACCATCGTAATGATAAGGTTTAACAAAGTTAATGCTTTCCCTGATGACGGAAGACGTGGCCTTTGAAGACATTCGAATACTGGCTGATACTCAGAATCTTGATTAAGTGGGCATCAGGCAAATGCATCATCAGCTGAGAGCCATGTTCCTTTGTGAAACCTGATCGAGATTGTTATTCCTGATGGGCGGAGATTTTGGGCCGGCGATTTACGTTGGAACGAAATCGATGGAAGCAATGGAAAATGCTGGTTGTTTGTTGGATGTTGACTTTCACAAGTACCGTATGTACAAACCTGCAGGCGGACGATTTCCCCCTGTCTCACGTAGATTCTACATCATCCCGTGTTTTTGACAGGAGCAAGGGGGCAAACATCTCGCAGCAAACCATAGGACGCCCTTTATCAGGTATCGGTTTTAACGAAGCGAGATGCACAATACCAATATAACTCATGATGCCATGATGAGACATGACGTGAGAAATAGTGATACAAGCTCCCCAGTCAGGCTATTCGTGATAAGAGATCATGAAATGCCATGTGATAGAAGGGAAAAAAGGTACCCTGGGCTGCCTGGATATGCGTGTGAGAGGCAAAAGCCCATCTAGAATGCCAAGCTTGGGGTGCGCGCCAAGTTTAGTTACAATGGATTATACTTGGCCATACCTATCAGAGACCTCCCCCGCGAAAAAGTAACCCCCAGGAATGGAGTCAAGACAAGACAAGCCGAGACGCGTGTCATCCTATCCAAAGCCGCAGACAAAACCGTGCCCTTTTTGCTTCTTGTCAGAAAGGCGAGAATACCCGCTGATGGGGGGACGGACATAGTTGCAATAAAGTGCCTCATTGTGATTGCATATCCTTGCAGTAGCTTCAGAGCCAAGGTAACCTCCGTATCGTCCCTTGCAACTTATTAGTCAAGGCTCTATTTGCCTTTAGATGTTCGCAGACGGTACAATGCGGGGAAAGCTCTTTTTGCTGGTCACGGATGCATCGATTCCTCTTGGTTATTGGCAGAAGAAGGCACACGGCACACGCTTTCAGAAAAACAAAACAGTCTGGGCTCTGAATGAGACCTTTCAACCTACCAATTCACGACCTCTGGGCTGACAATTTTCTTGAGGCCAGACGATTAATGCTGAGCTGGCGCTGGCTCTTCAACACACACCCTTTCATCCTCCAACTGCCTTCCTTGTCTGTCGATAGTAAGTGGTTTGGACGTCCCCCAATTCTGTTCCGAGTATTCCCTTTGAGGAGATGAATAGTCATATGATGGCGTTCTGTGGTCACACACATACTCCCTCCGATTTGTCTCCCATTGCTGTCTCTCTAATTCATTCACACAGCACATGCTGTACTCTGCCATCGGGTTATCTGGACATTTCCTTCTCCCTTTTCTGACCAAAGCCTAACTCTATTATCCCAACGACTACTACCTTGCCTACGTGCGTCATGCAACTGTCACTCGTGGTACTTACACCCCGAGACTTCTAGTTGAATCTTACGGAAGATTTACGAAAGGTTAAAAAGGGTCCTGGAGCCCCCTGGAATCCTGCCTGCCCTGCTTCTCTGCTTGTTTGGTTGGATAAAAACAATCTTTGACACAGCTTCTCTACCTATGCCTGAGATACGTCCAAGCCTCCTTCAACAATATAAACAACATTCGCAGCTGCGCCTCTGCGTGCTTACGTTGTCGATACACAACGAGGCCTCACCATATCTGTGTTACAGCTAAATAACCCAGGCTTTGAACCGCTTCTAAATTTATTCATTTTATTAAGCTTCACGGCTATCTATCAGCAACCTTCTTCGTCTGCACCTTGCCTCCACATCCCAACGCTTTTACATATCATCCCTCCCTCCCTTCCATCCATCCTTACATACCTTACTACAACAAATACAACGTGCCTACATACGTTTACCACATACTACTGCATACTTCCCCCTACATATTCTTCCATTGTACAACCACATCTCATCAACATGTGCCATACCGTAATCGCCCAGCGGATGTGCAAGGATTGCCGCCATAGCCTTGGTGAGACGGTTATCGACTTCACCCGCTGCGCTCGTAAATGCTCGAGCCCGTTCTACTGCCTTACCCCTGAGCCCCAGATGGAGCTATGCAACCTATGTACCGCGACGGCGACACTATCTACACCGGTACTCGCACAACATGCTCTCGAGGATACTACCACTGCGGCCGCCGCTGCAGCATATCCGGGACCTGGAGTAGCCCGTCATACTGCGGCTCACTAAGACCTCCCCAATACACCACCTCGACGGTGGCTTTTGCTACAATATCGATATTTAGGGCGTTTATTTATGTAAGATCTTGAGGGAAATTGAAACGACGAAACGAAATTCAGCAAAAAATAGTGCATTTGGGAATGGATATGGGTATGACACGGGCAACCGGCACAGGATCACAGGCGCATGAGGACGGACAGCATTCATCAATGCTCTACTTGCTTCACATCACATCGCATCATTTTATGTCATTTTACTCTACACACTTGATTTCGTATGTAGTGTCACACACGCACATAACCCGGTGAGGACCACTCTACTGGTATGAGATGGAACCGGAGGACTGGTCAAAGGTACCGAACCAAGAGCCGGTGCAAGGGTGTACAGAAGAAACAGAAACACAATCGTTGACTGGCAGCAATAAGCTGAGTAAGATACAATAGCCAAAGAACAATAAAAACTTGATCAGGATGGAAACCATTGTCTTGTATTGCACTCTCCAGTCTAACCCCTCATCTCGAACTCGAGTTCGGTCGGCTATGGCCCAGCGCCATCAAGCCCCTGTTCTGCGGGCGAGCGGGCGGGTGTCCGGCTCCTGTTCCGTCCCGCTGCTAGACCACCTATCGAGTTTGAGATAAGGTAAGGTACGGGCAACAAAAGTGAGACTATTGAATGGACCTCCCAATTAGTAGGTTGGTTCCAACTTCATACTCAATTTATCCGGGTACAAAGTCAGCTGGATGACTTCTAATTCGCGCAAGCTCTCTCCTGGGTGTACCAAGAAGTGCGAATAAATGCATGTGTACTCCGCATGTATGTCCTAAGCAACCTTAGTACAGTACATACCCTCTGAAACACTGAACCGATCAGCAACTGCACTTTCATCGAGATACACTAACAAAAACGCAGGGAACAACCCCTCAATCACAGACAGTCACAAACCACTATCACAATTACTCACGCACGCGCTCACATCCAGTCCATATAACACAAGCCGTCTGTTGCACCAAATAAACACAGTCGTCCTCATGACTCGGAAAGCTCGTCTGGCTGCAAGGGGAGGGTTACCTGAGTTCCTTCTCAGAGCTGTGAACCACAAGTATTAAGGGGATATTACGTGCCAACACCTCGCAGACAAGTAGCTGCTACTGCCTATACTGCCCGCATCGCGAAGCTTTGTTTATCCAGTTATTGGCAACAAGGCAGTGGCCACCCGAGGCTGCGGTTCACGGACCAGACTGGAGGCCCAATTGCAGGTGGCAGACAGGCAGTACCTTACTTACCTTGCCTTACCTCACCTTTATTTCATGGGTATCTATATTCATCCATCAAATCCATGCAAGCGCAAACGGAATTTTTTCACTGCAAGGCTTTGGGGGTTTTCAACAACGATCCTTCCTTCACTGACCTCATGGCACGGCTGTTTGCATTCACTGGAGCCTTCTTTCCCAACGTTGCAAACTTATCTTTCCTTGAAAGCTCTTTTTCAACGTCTTCGCCATGGCTTCAACAAAGTTTGCACATCCAACACCATTCCTGGTTACAGCCTCGCCGCGACTTGAACCACCACCTTTAAGTTGCAAACACATTTATCAGCATCATACCAATACCCATTCTTCGATACCTGCCATGAGTAGTCTTTACGGAGTCATCGAGAGGGCCAACAAAGCCAGCCTTCTCGATGAGTGTGCACGTCTGTGGAAGTTGTTCATCGAAGGTATCGACGAAGTTGTGGGATATATTCGGGAGGAAGACTGCATGAGGATTCACTGGGACGTTAAATGGTTTCATTGTGAAACGGTTAATAAGAAAGGCGACGAAGTTCGGAGAATTACCATCGTAAGGAGTAACAACTACCTTGCTGTAGACGGGATTTCACACATTCCCTCTCCTGCAGAAGCTTGCAAAATCGCATTTCAAAAGCTCTTAGCCGCCAACACAGACAAGTTCCCCGCCTTCAGTCTGTGGAAGGTGACAGAGGAAGCAGATCAAGAGTATTGCCCGATTCACCTAGCTGATCCAGGAGTCAACGTTTTGCCCTTGCGCATTCCTTTGCCATTACGAGGAGTTCTGGGGGTCTTAACGGTGGGCGTTCATCTTAATGTCTACAGAGTAAAGGAGGAAGATGGCAAGGAAACCATTGATCAAATTTGGGTCTCACATCGCTCCAAAGACCCCAACTACAGCTATCCTGGGATGCTAGATCAGATCGTAGCTGGAGGCGCGGATACCAACGACACGATAGATGGGCAGCTAGCTCCTTGCAAGACGCTGGCACGGGAGGCAAGAGAGGAGGCTGGGTTGACCATAGACCACCAGACACGACAAGTATTCTTCGAGGAAATGGGGGGTGATGATGGGGCCGATAAGAAGATGATGCGTATCCACGTTGGGACTGTAGAAAGGGCTTCGTCCATTACGTTTTTCGACCTCAAAGACGAGAGTGCGGGTGACCTCTACAACAAGCACCTCGAGCCCGGCCTGCGAATCGTCTACGATCTCAAGATCACCAACCCAAGCTTTCGACCGAAGAAGATGGAGAGCGCAATCGAGAGATTTGAGCCCATGGGAGTACCTCAAGTGACGGAAAGCCTGAACAGCAATCGATGGAAGCCTAACTGCGGACTGGTGATGCTGGATTTTATGGTAAGACATGGACTCGTCACCAAACACGATTCGAGCCGATTCGAGCGTATCAAGAAGGACCTACGCCGGCCGCTGTGCTTCGCTTTCCTGACAGAATTACATAGCATCACTAAAGGGTGGTAGGAGCTTGGTCACAGAATCGGGGGAGACGGCACGGTATTCAAATTGTAGAATGGGTGGGTGACCGAGAACAAAAGTCGAATTGCATTCGCAGGGGCAGGCGGTGGTTTGTACAATAGTTGTGACATGATCGATTATTATTAAAGTGCTTGCTTTGCCTCCCTCATCCTGTGATGTTTACCAGCTCAGACGGTCGATTCTTCTGCGAGTCGCGGAAAATCAGCGAAGTCGTGTACCTCGAGCTCGTTGCCCCGGATCTTGACGGGGGGTGAAGGTAAAAGTGTGAAGCAGATGCGACAAACTTCAGTTCCAGTGTTCTTCCAAGCGTGATTAGTTTCCCTCTGGATGATAATGTCACCTCTGCGGAAGGTCTTTGTGGCCCCATTGTCGAGGATACAGTCAATCTCGCCCTCGACGATTATGCCATAGTCAACACTTGCAGTCCGATGCATGATAGCCGGGAAGCCAGGCCAGAAGTCGACAACTCGAAGGGCAGAGCCAGAAGCTGGAGCAATGTCCTTCTCGGTGGGATTCTCTCTGTATGACTTGAGGTCGTTGTCATCTGTCAGAGTGTTGGTGCCATCCTCGTTCACATATGAGACGTGAGTCGTGAAGCCACCGCTGCGATTTCCCTCAACCTGAATGGGAATAGTCTCATCCCAGATGGAGTTTCCGTTTGAGTCATGGGTTGTGATGAATCTCTGGACGGGAGGGAGTGGTTTGGCTTCAGAAAACATATTGGCGAGAAGTGTTTTGTTGACTGGCAACTACGTTGGTTGTTGTGTGGTGTTTGAGAACTTCGATCTTTTGCTTGCTTGCTTGCTTGCTTGCTCGATCGATGGCGATGATTATGCTGATAGAGGGAGAAACACTTGTTTCTTTATACTATCTAGCTCCATGACGGATATTGCACTTCTAAGCAAATGGCATGAGACGGTATGTTCCCTTGAGAAGTGTGATCCTGAACGGTTAGCTTCTGCGTGATAACTAGCCAATCAGGCTTTGTCTCTGTCACTTTCACGATGGATTCCTGTTACAAAGCACGGGTTGTTTTTGATCAGTGTTTCCCCGGTCGATCTCATCTTGAAGCTTTGAAATCTCGCTGTTCCGTGGAGTTTCTCTCAAGTGTTGAAGTTGGGAAAACATTGGTAAGCACCCAGATCCTTCGACAGGGGGTTACCGTATACTTGCCGTTTCGGCTATAATTCTTTAGGTCATTTCCACAAGGTAAAGCTGGGTTGTTAAGGGTCTTCGTCTCAACTCCGCTATACATGTGTTCTCGTTTTGTCATGCGGAGACTCCGTGGAAACAATAAATGACAGAGCACGGAGCTGTCGGTGTGAAAGAAGGTGTGTTACAACTCAGCTTACGGCGCTTTGCCAGTAAGTTTCGATAGTGCCGTTACAGTATTGACTTTTGAGTATACCTAAGTTAGCTGAAGCTTTGCCGCTGACAACTATTTACAGGGCGTTCTCTGGCTGCCCTACTGCCAAAGACATCAAAGGTGCAACTGTGCACTAGCTGGAAATTAGCTTCGTATCTTTCCGTGGCTATGTTCGTGGTAAGCCAAGAAATTCAAGGCTGAGATACAACGGCCAACTAGAGAACGAGAAGATGAATACCGAAGACTGGCTACCGTGTTCTAGGCCGTGGCTATCAATTAACGGTCTATTTGTAGCCCACGACGAATTCATGATGCACAGCAAACACTCTTTGGTGGTTTGTGATGCAATAGTTAACTGTTCCCAATAACTGCAAGTCGCATGGCTAATTCCGCGAGGTATCATTTGGCGGGAATAGGTTCCGCCCGGACAAAGATTTCATCGTTCAGGCTGTCAATCTTGCCCACATTCAAATATCCTCTCATAAGATTAGCAAATCCTAGCTGCATCACCGTTTCTCAAGCCTTGCACACTATGCTGTACAAGGCTAGTCGTCAAGTCGATAACGCCCTCAAAAGGTTAGTTCCTCTTCCTATGGATGAGCTACCAAAGATTTCCCCCCCTGTTAGCATCCACGCCCTACTGTACAACAAGTCGACGGAGAGCAAGGAACAAGCAGCCATAAATCGGCTGTCGTCCACGGTCCACCGTCAGATTTTAGTGAATGCCCATCTATGGAGACCAAGCGGAATTGGGCTTTTATGGCCATTGCTTTTGGGACTTGAGCAATCTGCCACTCACCGAGAGGCTGATTATCCATGGTCAACGCATGCAGCAGGGTCTCAGAAGCCCACACTGTTCGGCACGGGGCGCTTGAATCACTCTCTTGGCGGTGAATTGAATACCACCTCAGGAAACGTCTCAGATGGAGACTATCTGTTGAGTTGGAAGCACAGAGAAGACGGTGCCTAGGTCATACGCTGTGATTAAGCCCAGCATAGCCAACCTTAGGCTCCATCTATCAAGCTTAACTCAACGCCCTTAGTGCTGTGGTATCGGGGAGTGACATGCTATTCTGGGCCACCTGTGCGAGGGCCACTCACGAGCGAGGCGCGTATACTCGCATACCCATTTCGGCAATTTGCGTCAAAAGCCAGGCAAATAAACGGAAATCACGGGAGACCACGTCTAATTCGGCCAGCCAATGAATGGCTAGAGTCCAACGCTTGATACTTAGTGTGCTGTAAGCCGTTGCCCTGTTGCTGTTAGTTGGGTTCTCAAGGTACCTCTGTCGTATAGCGTAGGTACTTTTCATAACTATCACTCATATGGGGAAAAGTCGATGTTAGTCTTTGGACTGATTGTTTCTATCTTTGATTATTACAGGGGAACCGCATCATCGGCACGAAATCGTTCATGACTGCGGTTGCGGAGGTGGCTTACACTTAAACACAACCTTCTTGGCCTGACGATCTGAATGGAAGCAATGTCAATTGAACTGATATACGTTAGTCCACCATGGCCCAGATTGGACGGACCCTTGACCACAGTCGCCCAGTATTCTGCATGTGCATACAATAGTCTGTCTTGTCTATTCTGTGTTGAGATGCACTTATGCAGCTGTGAGGCGAGCCCGAGAACACAGCGGCCACATGCTTGAGGCGAAGCGGCCAACCTGAACAACGCAACACAACACGACACACGGAGGGCATACTGGATAGAGAAATTTAGACAAGGTGACCATCAGGAGATAGTACGGCACAACTTTCATTGTACGTATACAGAAACTGTTGTAGACTCTAAAACGCACACATCCTCACCCAACTACCCTACATAGGATTAATGTATCGAATGCTTCCTACTAAATGCATACAGCTGCGGCTTGAACTTCGGAACTCGGTGAAGTTGGCTTTGACTTGAAGGATATTGTTGTTGGATCTGCTCCGTATGGTCAACTCATCAGGATCTCTCTGCATACATCAGCCCTGGTCGAAATAGTCCAATTGTGACTGAGCGTGACTTGCAGAAGTGAATCGAGACCGATCTAGTACGGAAGGCCAAATCGACATCTGTGCCAAAATTCATCTCTTAGTAGGTTGACCCTATACCGTACGGGCCTATACCTTAAAATTCGTTCTAATGCAATATCCTAGATGGTTTATTATGTAAAAGTAGATCTAACTAATTAAAACCTTTTACTTAGCTAGGCTATATGACTTTATGATACTGATTCTTAAGCTTAAGTTTAGCTTCATTTTTATCCTTTAAACCTAATCTACCTTAAAAGATAAGAAACCCCTACTTTCTATATATTGCATTTACCTATAATTGCCTTTTATAGCCTAATATATACCTTATTAATTTTATATGCTTAAGAGCTTTATTTTTACTATACTTCTAAGCAATTTAAAGCACTTTTCCCTTTTTATTTTCTATCTTAAGTATAACCTTCTAGATACTTGCCTTTAGCTTATATTAACTACCCTTTCCTCTTACTCTTAAAACCCTCTTATAATTTAATATTATATTAATTATAATTATCTTCTTAAGTACTTTATTTTAATATACCTCTTATTATATATTCTTTATATTTTAGTATATTATAGTTATTACTTAAAGCTAATTTCTTATTAGAAATCCTATTTAAATCTTATAAAACCTTATACTATTATATAATATTATAGTAAAGTAAACCTATAAAGCGCTTAAAGATAAAGCTATATATAATACTAAAGAAGCTTATATTATTGCTAAGTAAAAGAAGAATACTAAAGAAGCTTATATTACTATTAAGATAAAGGCTAAAGTAGATTATATTACTGCTAAGAAAAAGGCTAAAGTAGACTGTATTGCTACTAAGCTAGTAAAGTCTAAAGCTAATTATCTTACTGCTTTAAAGAAGGCTAAAGAAGAGTATATAGCTATATATAACTATAAGGTTACAGCTTATAAAGGCTTTAAGGCCTAAGCTTGCCTTAATCTCTTGCTTGCTAAATGCTAAAAGGAGATAGATAATAAAAAGTCTAAAGAGCTTTATATAAAAGTGTTAAGACTTAATATTATATAAAGGTCTTATTATATAACTAAGGAATATATTATGTTCTAGATGACTAATTAGGGCAAAATATATACTAAAATAATAAGAAAATTCAGGGCTTTCAATTGGTGTGCTTACCGAAGCAATATGTAGAGAATTAAGCAAACTCTACATATTAAAGTTTTTTCTATAAACCTTAAATATTTCTTACTAAGGAAATATCAGTGGAAAAGTCACGCAACCGGGGTCACGTGATGATTATATAATGAGGATTACGTATACGAGATTTTACCCCTCAGTTGGATGATTCATAACACACTACGAAAAACCCTGTTTTCCCCTTTAAGCTTTATAAGCATACTAAAGCCTAGCGCCTTCCAAATTGGGTAAAAAGTATATCTTATTTTTTTCCGAATTTTGGCGGTTTTTGTGATAGTCTTTTCATCATCATTGAGGCTACCCCGCTCTGGGAATCACAATGCCCGCTCTTTTAGAGGTCTATATAAGACCCAGGTTTTCCCACTCAGGGAACTCCTTTTTAATCAGACACTTATCAACTTTTCTATTATATAATATATATCATTAAATTCGGAAAAAATCGCTCTTCTTAGCGGATCCACTTTTATCTTATAAATCCTACCTTATGCCTATCTACAACACAGTTACAACCTTTTTCCCTCCTATTACTACAGCCTCTTCTACACCTATTACAGTTATCTATCCTTCAACCTATATCAAATTCATAGGCTATTTTATTCAAGCCTTAACAAAAAGCAAAGGAGAGGTTTAAGGCCTACCTTTATAAGATTAAATGCTATAAGGATCTAGCCTATATAGCTGCAAAGGAAGCCCTATGCTATGATTTAGGAGTAAAGACTTTTAAATACCTAGTTTTAGAGATTACTAGCATTCCTACCTATACCTTTAACTATAAAGGCAATTACTTTACTATATAGCTAGAGTTAATTATCTAGGCTCTTTTAAATGCATTAAAGAAGTACTTCTATAAAGGCCTTAACTATATTACTATTAATAATAATAAAGTAAATTATCTTTTCTTATATTTATATTACTTAATACTAACTTATATAGATATTTAAGGAGCTTAATACTTTTATTTTATATAAAAAGAAAAGCAAGAACTAACCTACTAACTATATACTTAACTTCTCCTTATAAAATGCTAATGCTATACTTTATTATTTATATAGATTTAAACTACCTAGATTGCTTTTATACTTAAAGTATATAAATAGTAATAGTACCCTTACTAATTACTATATTATAGAGTAAAATAAGAGTTATATTAATTGCCTTTAGAACTATTTAGAAGTATCTTATTCTTATATCCTTAAGTATATATACTTATAGTGCCTTATATATTCTTATATTAATATTTTAATAGATTGTAAGTATAAGGCTAAATAGGATTCTATTTCTATTAGCAGTAACTCCTTAAGCAATAGTAATAGCAATAGTAATAGCAATAGGAGCCCTATAAAGATATTTAGCTTCTTAAGTAGAAAGTAGTATAAGAAGCTCTTTAAAATCTTTAAGGATACTACTACTAGAATAAAGAAAAAGGGCTTTAAGAGCAAGGTTAAGAAGGCAAAGAGCAGCAAATAAGGTATTTTAATCCTATATATAATAATTTAAAGTAATATTAACCTTATTAGTTATTTATAGCTAGATTTTAGCTCTTTATTTTTATAAAGATAGAGCTTATAGTTTATAACTTTATAACTAGCATTATAAAGCATATATTAGCATATAAGGCACTATAAAGCACTAAAGGTACTATATACTATTATAATACCTAGTAGTAAAAGTTTATTACTTTTATTTATTTACTTTATTATTTAAAAATATCTTAATAATATAATTATAAATATATAAAATAGAAGCCTTTACTATCTTATAAGGCTTTATAGGATTATATAGTTAATATCCTTATAAAAAGTACTTTATATAGAGCTTAGCCTTCTATAGCTTTATATTATACTATAAGGCTATATATTACCTTATAGTATACTATATAGTAAATCCCTTACTTAAAATTTAATTTATAGTATTATATTCTTCTTTTTATATTATATAATAAGCTTTAAAGGCTGCCTTTCTATTAATCTTAATACTTACTGTATTTAAATTAAAAATAAAAGTACTATAACTAAATAACTGCTAATAATATTATATAGTATATTTTAATTAAATTTAATATCTTTACCTTTTATAGAGTATTATATTAATATTTTTAGACTTAGCAGTCTAATTAGATAATACCTAGTACTATTTAAGCCTAAATAGAAGATATTAAGGCATTATATAACTATATTAAAGAGCTATTCTTTAAAAATGTTCTTAAGAATAAGAATATTCTTTTATAGTTATAAAAAGAAGGCTTTATAGTAACTTATAGGGGGCTAATTAAGATATAATAAAGCCTTAGCCTTCTATAGCATTAGACCCTAAAGCAGAAAGAAGAATAACTTACTAAATTATATAATTTCTTTTAAAATAATGCCCTACTAAATACTAAGCTTTAGTTATTTAGTTAGACCTATCTCTATACTTATATTTAGTAAAAACAGTTATCTTTAAGTTAATATATATTATATAAAGCATTTTAAGATTTTATGCCTATAAATGTAACTAAGTAATAGAATATAATGTAATATTATTAAACTAGATAGATAGTACCTAGGCTTAACTTTATTTAGTCTATGAATGCTTATAATAAGCTAAAGGCTTAAAGGATTAAGGTATATATATCTATTAATATATATTTATAGTATATTATATAGCTATATATTAGTATATTAGCTAATATATTCTGCAGTATGCTTAAATAATACCTTTATATTCTAGAGAATTAAGAGAGCATGCTTCTTATTATTTAATTAAATTATAGCAATAAAACCCTTATAATAGCTAGTACTTATTTTTACCTTTCCTAAGTGTAAAGCTATATATAGGATACTATAGTACTATAGATATAATTTTATAATTATTAGATATATAGTAAAAGTATATATAATAAAAAGATTAAGAGTTAGTAGTACTAACTTAGTAATAGCTAAGTAAGGTACTAGTATATATATATATATATATATTTAATATTATATTAACTACTTATAGGGATATTTTAGAAGAATTACAGCTAATAGGCGTTTTTCTACTAATTCTATTTCTAATAGAATTGCTATTCTTTATCTTTTTATGCCTATTATATATATAAAGCTCTTTAAATTTATATATATATAGAATATATATTATATCTACAAATAGCATAATAGGCTATATATTCTTCCTAGTTAGCCTTAAGTCTTATACTATTAGCTAGAGATTTAGGAAATAAGAAGCTATACTTATTTAATTCTATTTAATTAATTATAGCTCTTTAAAGAGCTTTTTAAATATAATTATATTAATCTTAATAGCTATTTACCTTAAGATATAATTATAATATATAAAAGAATTCTTTATAGGCAGGTCTTTCTCTAAGATATCCCTAAGAACCTAAAGCTCTCTATATACTTATTCCTATAAGCCTAATTATAAGCATATATAATAAGCAGAGAACAGCTAGCTATTAGTCTTCTTAAAATACTTATAGGTAAGATTAATTATATATAGTCTTATTTAGCTATATATAATATTAATATGCAGTTACTTAACTAAGAGGCTTAAGGTAATATTAATTAGAATAAGATTAATTATAGAGTTAAGAGCTAGCTTAATATTATCCCTTAAACCTCTATAGTAAGTTCTTTAATTGCAAAGGGTACCCTTTAGTTTTTCCCTTTAATGCAATTTTATCTTATTTTTCTACATTCTCCTTATCCTCTTTATCCCCTTAATTCTCATTTAATATTATAAATTATAGAAATGCCTTAAATAAATCTAAATCTTTATCCTGCTTCTCCTCTTTATTCTTTA
This sequence comes from Fusarium xylarioides, assembly GCA_013183765.1. Taxonomy (NCBI): domain Eukaryota; kingdom Fungi; phylum Ascomycota; class Sordariomycetes; order Hypocreales; family Nectriaceae; genus Fusarium; species Fusarium xylarioides. The sequence continues at coordinate 123,816 of SRZU01000054.1, forward strand.
TTTTTTTAGCCTTAACTTTAAGTTTAATTTTATTTACCTTCATTTTATATTATATAGCTTCCTTCTTATCCTATATCTCTTTTTTAAGCTTTATTATATGCTTTAAAGTTAGTATTCTAGCCTCTATCTTAGCTTCTACTTGCTTAATTGCCTGCTTATTAGAGCATAGAGTATTACTTTTATTTAAATTATCTTATATATTAAAGTATAAGAGTATAAGAGAAATAGAAGCTTTAGCTTTAATAGGAAGTATAATGCTTACTGCTTTAAAGAAATCCTTTAGCTATATTATCTTATAAATAGCATTACTATATATAATAGGCCTATTTAAATATATACTAGTAATATAACTATTAATAAGCTTTTACTTTATTAAGGAAAACTTCTTATAATAACTTAATATAATAAAATAAACTATTTTATTATATAATAAGAATGTAGAGCTTAGTAGGGCTATAATCTTGCTTTTAATGTTCTTACTTTTAACTTCTTTATTATACTTTAGCATAGAAATGCCTAGAATAACTTCTTTAAAGTATTTTAAAGTAATATAAAATATAGCCCTTAGTTTAATAGTAATTATACTTTTATAGCTTATTATAGTAATACTATACTATTAACTCTCTATAGCTATATTTATAGTATTAGTATATATAATAAAGATTAGTTATATTTATTTAATTTAAATTATTACTAAACTAGGCTATATAAGGCTACTTATAGTAAGATTAATAACCTTAATAGCTTTAATAAGCAGTTATTAATAAAATAAGTAAAAAGTAGCTTTTCTAATAGCCTTTAACTCTATATAAAGCTTAATATAGCCTTAACTAGTTTTAAGGTAAAATTTAGTATAAGCTATTAAAATAAGAGATATAAGTAAAGATTTTAGAATGTAAAATCTTAGATTATATAGAGCACTATAAGCCTATATAAGTATATATAAGGTAAGGCTATTACCCTTCTCCTTTAATACTGCATTATAATAATAATACCTAATATAATAATATTATGTTATATATTAGCTTAATAAGGCCTCTAGTACTACATTGGGGTACATGTAATGAAAAAAAATCCCTCAATGTGAATTTTGGCACAGATGTCGATTTGGCCTTCCGTATCTAGCGCCAAGCTGACTGTCAACCCACTTTACCTCACGCTGCTAAAGACTTCACGCCAGACACAGAGATAAATACGTGACCTGACACTAGGGACGTGAATCATATTCTATACATGTCTTTAAATAAGCTTTTGTTTTATTATTGTTGTTTATAGAAATAGATGGACCAAACATCTTACAGTATCATGTACGGGACTCTCACCAAACTTGATCGCTCAACGTATACGGTGAGTCTTTCACCTGCGTCGAACAACCTGCCTAGCTAGTATTGGATCCACCAATGTGCTAGTCATGCCTTCAACAGCCTGGTAATGTTGTTGGTTCTGTCTTCAATATTGCGATGCTGTACGACGGGTATTCGCTTTCTACTCCATACGCCTACTCCATATCCAGGCTCAGATTCGCTCGTGTGTCGTCTCTGTCTTCAGCACCCCAGCAGAACGATCCATAACCAACTCTTTTCGTAGTATTATAATGCTGTTGGCTCTGTTATCACATCTGGATCTGCCTCGTAAACGCGCAGAAGTTCACTGACTTAACCTCTTCGAGTATTCAGTCGCATGATGTTGTTGGCTCTATCTTCAACAACCTGGTAGAACGTCTGTGTTTCTCTCTTTAGCTATCCTCTTTCGTAGAAGCATCATGCTGTTGGTCCGTCTTCAACATTCACGAGACTCCTGTTCAGAAATAACCGTATTTATCCTTGCACGAGAACCAGCCTGCGTGTAAGTCAAGAGGTGAGAACAAGTATAAAGGAGACATGATCCTCGGGTGAAAGATATCTATCATCCTCAACACATCCTCACTTCCTCTACCATCTCATCTCACTCATCCCATATCCGGCTACTCTCAAACACGAAGCGAGTCTCTCCAATATGAAATTCGGTACCACCTTCGCCAGCCTCTTGGCTTACTGTGCCATTGGCATCCACGCAATGCCATCCAACCCAGAAGCAGTATCTGAGCTCACCAGCCGGAACGAAAACTCCCCACTGGAGAAGCGAAAGTGCTACAACGGAAAGAAAGAATACGGCTGTGATAAAGGATGGTGCTGGAAGAAGTGCGGCGGCGGCACTCCAGACATCGCCAACAGTGGTCCGTGGTGTTGGGCCAAATGGAACTGGGGATGGGGTGATGGTAACTGGGTCTCTTGTCACTATGATAGCGACTGCAAGAAGGCCTTTGCTGGTGAAGCTGCATGTGCCCAGGGAAACTGTGAGGACTGTGGATGCAGCTGTTAAGGTTGGAAATGGAACCTGTTATGAGTTCACAAGAAACACGGGATTAGGTAACCAACTTGATTTCTTGCAATGCTTCAATCACTTGAGTTTCCACGTGATAGGTAGTCACAATACAAGTCAGCGATTACCTCAGGTCTATTGAGTTAATACAAGTACTCACTGCTGCCGACGTCGGGGTTACATAAGCCTGTTCTGTCGAGAGACTGAGCCTCTTGACCTGTTGAAAGCCGGGTTGTTTCTTGAGCTGGCCGGGGGCTGGGTTTCAAAAGGCTGAACAGTCGCTCACACCCTTGTAAGTCGCAGCACCATTCTAACTTAACTAGGTACGGAGTATCCACCAAGCTTTTGAATTCGAACAGGGGTCAGTTCAGCTCGATGCACTAAAGATGTCTCGCGCCAATGATCGCCTACCAGCAACGCCACTAGGCGCAGGGATCTCACTAGAGCGAGTAGGGGCTGTGATTTTGGTGCACTGAGAAAGACAGAAAAGTCCCTGGGGCTGTGGCCATTGATCTCTTCTACGGTTCTATGTACCTAGTCCCGTCAAGGCTCACCCCTGTTGTAGGCACCCCGACACCACATGCGTGGATGTACTTGGACGGTGCGCCCAATGTACCTCACAGACGCCATCCTAGGCCATGTCAATGGCCTGCAAGTCTTCGTCGGGGCCGAATTGCACCTTTTGGCCCCAAATAGTACAGGCGGAAGAGAAACAAAACCCCCATTGACCCCTGCCTTACTGCACTTTTCCTCTTTGTCAAATACATATCGTTGCTGTGCTGCGAAGTCGGTTACTGCTCCAACACGGTTGAATTGCTTCACATCGCGGGGGCACGAACGCACTTACACCGCAAGATATACCATACCGTAGCTACGAGACGAAACTCCTCTCGCCCCTTGGCCAGCGGAAATCAGGTAGTCGCATAGAAGACCTGGAAAGATAAACCGAATTCCTCAACCACCAGAATATCGATCGAATATCTCCTCCCTTATCGATAGGAGTACAACAACACTAGACTACGATGCATCACTCTGCTACTCTCCTTGCTCTGGGAGCACTTAGCTCAACCGCTACTGCTGCTTGGTTGAAGTCGAACCAAGAGAAATCATGGGAACCTCCTCGACAGACTGGAGTATTTGGGGAGGAAGCTGAACTGGGTCAGGTCGCCATGGGATGGTCACCAGTACCAACCGGTGCCCCCAAACTTGCCGGTGCCATGCACATGGGCTTTGCCTTGGGCAAACGAGCCGAGACGGACAATACCTGTGGCTACGATACAGTAGGAAGTGAGTCGATACCTGGGCGTGCTTCTTCACGAAGCCGCAGACATAACCTTAGACAGACAAGGCCAAGGGCTCGATCTCCAAATGTTCTAAACTAACATGAGCTGCAATAGACTCCTTTACGTGTACGAACACCTTATCCGCCACTTGCACTTTGTCCGATGGTTATGTTGGCTGCTGTGATACTGCGAGATCTTGCAACTCGGTCAAGACAACCTGCATCCCCTACTCGCGATCTCGTGACGAATGCACATCCTTTTCAGACCTTCATACTCTCTGCTGGTACGTACCTGTTATTCAATCAAGAAAAGCAAGGTCGATTGATTTGTTACTAACTTCATATTAGTGGCCAGCGTGATCGTCCCAATTGCTTTGAGTGGGTTGCGACCACAGGTGTCGACGAGTTCACATTATTCGACTGCTCTGCCGGCAACGGCACCTCTGTCCTGCTTTTGTCTGACCCTTTAGCTCTATCTTCGACCTCGGGCGACGATTCGTCCGCTACTGACAACCCCTCTACGACCACCGATGACGGATCGTCCACAACGACCAGTGCTGCAGCAACCTCCACAAGTGCTGATAACGGTGGTGGCGGCAGCAGTACCAACGTTGGCGCCATTGCTGGTGGTGTTGTCGGTGGTGTCGCTGCTCTCGCTCTCGTAGGCCTCGCCGGTTTTCTTCTGTTTCGCCGTCGTAAAAAGACAACTCCTGCTGCTGCTGCTGCTACTCCCGGCGATGGTACACAAAACCAACCTCCCATGGCCCAAGGACCCCAGAGCCCAGGGCCCAGCTTCGTTCCCTCATCGCCTTCCAACGCCGCATACCCCTCTGGAGTCCCCTCAAACTACCAAGGTGGCTACCAGCAGGCATACGACCCTTCGTTGGCGGCTCCCTACGGTCAACCCCAAGGATACCAACAGCCTGGATACAGCGGCTACTCTCCTCAACCCCAGAATTTTCAGGGCCAGTACCCTCAGCAAACGCAGTATCCTTCTCAGTACGGCGTCGGCGGCTACGGAGCTCCATCCGCATCACCCCCTCCTCATTTCACGCCCAGCCCGGGTCTCAACAAGGACGGCCCGGAGGGCGCCCCTCAACAGCATGTTCAGGAACTACCTGCTGTCCAACCTTTGGGAAATGAGGGCAACAGAGCTGAGCTGAGCTAGACGTGTCGTAAATGGGTTCATGGGAGTAAAGGGAGTTTAATTCTGGATGACGGAGGATTCATAAAGATAGCAGGTTCTTTTTCCGATGACATGTGAGGTTTCACACTTGAAGGGATTTGCATGAATATTCGATTGCATGAGTTCGTATATTTCTGTTCTCAGAACGAACCTAATGGTTTATTAGTTGACGAATCTAAAAACAAGTCAAACTTGCTTAATTAACAAAGTCGTAAAGTGAATATGCTAATAATGACTGACCGTTAGTCACCATTACTTCAGAAAGCCACTGCAAAGCTGACATGTTAAGCATGCCTGTTAAGTTTCCAGCTGCTTTCCAACAACCTTGTTCCACCATTCTTCCCAGTCAAGGACCTTACGACCAAGTCTCGCCTCCTCAGCTGCAAAGACCATAGCATGGCTTCGCAGCACCTCATCAAGAGTGCATCCAATAAACTCATCTTGAGCACGAGGAGCCTCCCAGCCATGGTTCTTGACGCGATCACATGCCATGACAAACTGGCGTGTCAGACCCAAGTCTCCGCCACCATGGCCAAGATCTTCGACACGAGGATGGTATGTCTTCACCTCGCCTGTGTTGAAGTCCTCAACAACGATACGACGTGAATTGGCGTGAACCTCGCCATGTTCACCGTAAAAGTTAGAGTAACGTTCGCAGATCTTTGTTGTCTGAGCGACCATATGCAGAGTAGCTGTCTTTGAAGGCTTGGTGGACTCGGGCCAGGTGATAGTGACGAACTGGTCGTCGCAGACATTGTTGTCAGCTTCAAAGACACAACGACCGAACCAGTTACGTGCTTGAATCTCCGACTTTGGTGTAGAGTCGTTGTAGTCTTCCTCCAGAGTCTTGATCAACATCTCTTCCTTCTTCTGGTGGGAGGGATAGTCTTCAATGTCATGGACGACGATACTGACTGGCCATCTTGTGTTGCCGGCGTGCAAACCCTTCAGTTTGGGGCCCAGGTAAATGTTTTTTGCAGAGAATTTGCACCCTTCGTCTCCGAGGGGGCATTTCATGCAGTTTGTTGCCGATCCTGCAGCCTCGGGCTTACGACTTTTCTTGAAGAGATGCAGGTTCCCGACGGATGAGACCGTTTCAGGGAGATGTGGCTCTCCCTGTCCTGGTTTCTCAGGAGAGCAGAGCAGCCAGAGCAACAGATCGATATCGTGGCAGCTCTTAGTCAACAAGGATGGCGCAGTGGTATTCTCGTTGCGCCAGTTTCCCCTGACATAGGAGTGCGTGAAGTGCCACCAACCTATTCATATTTTAGTCAGTTACATATTTTAAGCATCGTCTTGTGTTTTCGAGGCGATCTCTGATTTTGTGCCACTTTTACTGACCTACGGGCTCTGTGTGTACGGCGCTTGAAATTTCGCCGATGACACGCTCCTCAATGAGAAGCTTGCGGAGCATGATGTTGTGTGGGCTGTATCGCAGCACATGGCCGATTGAGAAGATCTTGGTGGATTGAGAGGAACGCATGGCCTTGTACATGTCGATACAATCTTGAAGGGAACATGCAAGAGGCTTTTCACACATAATGTGTAACCCAAGTGGTGCAAGACCGACGATAACCTCACGGTGCATCTCGTCGAGCACGCAAACAAAGACTCCATCAACGCCTTCCGGTACATTCTCTTCACTCGAAGCAGCTCGCTTTCGACGATCCTGCTCATATGAAAAGAATTCTCGCCAGTCATGGAAAGACTGGCCTTCTCCAGGGGGACCGTCACCCCAGATGTGGGCTCGGCCAAGGGACTCGCGCTTAAACTTCAAGGGTTCAGCAACAGCGGCGACAACGCCATTGGATACGCTGTCGATTGCTGCGGCGTAGTTCTGCCCTCGTGATCCAGCGCCGATGATGAGGAAGCGTGGTGGTGTCACTGACATCTCAGGCTTGGGAGGAGGTTTGGAGACAATAGCCTCTGGCTGTGGTTCGGCATCTCCATCTTGAGCTTTGGTAAGCTTTGTTAAGACATTCTTCAGTTGAGACATGTTAAGCAATGGAGAATCCGAAATCTAGTGGTGAAAGTGTGAAGATACGAAAATGTTTGTTTATATATGTGTTCGGGGCTGGTAAAGTTAAGCATCTGCCTTGAGCGGGATTGAATGAAGAAGCCAGACATCCAATATAATCAGCAGATGCCTCACAGGCAGCACAATTGGGGAGAGCTATTGTCGTACGGAGGATATCTGCTGAATAATCACAAATAAGAGGACCTATGATGCTGTAATACGTATTCCCAGTTGAGGCTGAAAGTTGTGTCTTCGTGGAATTGTTTTCGTATATCGTGTGGTTGAAGTTGACAATGACGGCCAATGAGGTAGAGCTCATTAATACACGCAACGTTCCAGCGCATTGATTAACTGTGAGTATGCACTAACTGGAAGTTTAACGGGTTCTGAATGGATCATACCCCACTACTCGAGTACTGATCTCTCATGAGAAAAGCCAGATTCAAACATCAACGTTACATTGCAACCACCCAAAACTCACGACAATGTCGACAGTAGCAGAAGTACAGGCTGATAACCAGCCTAAGAGCGCCAGCGATGATCCTCTTGTCTGGATTGACTGCGAGGTATGTACTGCTACGTGGTACAAAGGGCATCAACTCACATCGTCGACAGATGACTGGCCTGGATCAAGACAACGATGAAATCATCGAGATCTACTGTATTATCACCACAGGAAATCTCGAGATTCTTGATGAGGGGGGTTTCCATGCCATCATCCACTTCCCCCAGTCCCGTCTTGACCAGATGGACGAATGGTGCACAAAGACACACGCAGACTCTGGCCTCACCGCTGCTGTTCTCGAATCCACAACTACTCCGGAGCAAGCCGCAGAGGCTCTGTATGAGTACATAACACGCTTCATCCCTGAGCGCAAGCGTGGCCTTCTTGCGGGTAACAGCGTGCATTGCGACAGGGCGTTTCTGCGGCGTGAACCCTACAAGCGGGTCATGAGACATCTGCATCACAGAATTCTTGACGTGAGTTCTATCAAGGAGGCTGCAAGACGCTGGGCAGCCAAGAGGATTGTGAATAAGGTTCCCAATAAGAAGGGTCTGCATAAGGCGAGGGATGACATTCTCGAGAGCATCGAGGAGGCTAGATACTATAGGGAGGTCATCTTCAGGCCAACGTTTGATGTTGTGCCTGCCAAGAACAAACCTAACAAAGGAAAATAATGGCTCCATCATAGGTAGCTTTTCATGGGAAAAGGTGGGTGATCAACTGGCCAATGCCCCTCATGCCGACGTGACTTTTTGGTGTCATGGCTGAACTCTTCAGCCATGCACACTTCCATAACATGATCAGAGCAATACTCGGGTTCATAACTGACGGATCAAATCCTCTTTTTTAGAATGTTTCTACAAGTAACATTTGAGTACCCAATGGGGCACCAATTACTTATTCTGTGGTTTTACTCTTGGTTCTTGGGGCCGATCTCATATTTACGTTAGAATGCTGTCTCCCAACGAAAGAAAGCGCACTGTAATGGACTGTGTTCCTGCACCTAACTGTGCCTGATGCGTACAGTGCTAATTGGCTGACCCCTCCATTAGCTTGATTGAGTGATATCATCTCATCGAACCCCACCACAGAGCTCCCTCAAGCTCCCCTCTTTTTGTCTCAGTCGCCTACCGCTGCCTTCTGGTTCCTTCTCCTCTTTGTATCCTCCTCACCAATTCTCCTCGAAATTATAGCTTCTTATCTATCTTCTCTTCCCTACAGCTTGGTTCATTGATACACCACTGATATCAAGCAACCATGGGCGTCCAAACCGTCGAGTTTAAGCCCTTCCAGGACCAGAAGCCCGGAACGTATGTCTAGACCTTGACGATCCTCCCTGTTGTGTTCCCCCATTGCCCGGGAGCTGCCGAAGAGGAATTGCTTATTTCTCTTTGACCTCAACCTCAGAGCCTCACTTACACCATTGACTGAACCTCAACTGACTCATGTATATAGCTCCGGTCTTCGCAAAAAGGTCACCGTCTTTCAGCAGCCTCACTACAGCGAGGCCTTCATCACCAGCATCCTGCTTTCTATTCCCGAAGGAGTTGAGGGTATGAAGCCAATTACTCTTCAGCACGAGCCATGATCTGATCAATTGATAGGCTCTTTTCTTGTTATCGGTGGCGACGGCCGATACTGGAACCCCGAGGTTATCCAGCTTATTGCCAAGATTGGTGCCGCCTACGGTGTCAAGAAGCTCGTCATCGGTCAGAACGGCATTCTTTCCACCCCTGCTGCCAGTCATGTCATCCGTCTCCGCAAGGCTACCGGAGGTATCCTTCTGACTGCTAGCCATAACCCTGGTGGTGAGTTCACTGCTAATTTTGCTCTCCCAAACCGACATCTAACAACCAACAGGTCCCAAGAACGACTTTGGTATCAAGTACAACCTCGCCAACGGTGGCCCCGCTCCAGAATCCGTTACCAACAAGATCTTCGAGTTCTCCAAGACTCTGACTTCATACAAGATTGCCGATATTCCCGATGTCGACATCTCCAACCTTGGTACTCAGACATATGGTGACCTTGAGGTCGAGATTATCGACAGCACCACCGACTACGTTGCTATGCTCAAGGACATCTTTGACTTTGACCTGATTAAGAAGTTCTTTTCCACGCACCCCGACTTCAAGGTCCTGTTCGATGGTCTCCACGGTGTTACCGGTCCTTACGGAAAGGCTATCTTCGAAGAGGAGCTTGGTTTGAGCAACGCCATCCAGAACTGTGTCCCCAGCCCCGACTTTAACGGTGGCCACCCCGATCCTAACCTTACATACGCCCACTCTCTGGTCGAGGTTGTTGACAAAAACAACATTCCCTTTGGTGCCGCTTCCGATGGTGATGGTGACCGAAACATGATCTATGGCGCCAATGCCTTCGTTTCTCCGGGTGATTCCCTGGCTATCATCGCCCACCACGCCAACCTGATTCCTTACTTCAAGAAGAACGGCGTCAATGGTCTTGCTCGTTCCATGCCCACCAGTGGTGCCGTTGATCTCGTTGCCAAGGCTCAGGGTCTCGACTGCTACGAGGTGCCCACAGGCTGGAAGTTCTTCTGCGCTCTCTTCGATGCCAAGAAGCTGTCCATCTGCGGCGAGGAGAGTTTCGGTACTGGTAGTGATCACATCCGTGAGAAGGATGGTCTATGGGCTGTTATCGCTTGGCTCAACATCATCGCCGGTGTTGGTGTCCAAAACCCCAGCGTCACCCCATCAATCAAGGAGATCCAGAAGGAATTCTGGGGCAAGTACGGTCGTACTTTCTTCACCCGCTATGACTACGAGGATGTCGATTCAGAGGGCGCCAACAAGGTTGTTGGTGAGCTAGAGAAGCTTGTCAACGACTCCAACTTTGTGGGCAGCACCATTGAAGGTGAGTGACTTCGTAATCTCGGCTGAGAATCTATGCTAACTTATTCCAGGTCGTAAGGTCACAAAGGCTGGCAACTTCTCTTACACCGATCTCGACGGCTCTGTCGCTTCCAAGCAGGGCCTATATGCTGGTTTCTCTTCCGGTAGCCGAATTGTTGTTCGACTCTCCGGCACTGGTTCATCTGGAGCTACCATTCGCTTGTACATTGAGCAGCACACCGACGATCCCTCCAAGTACGAACTGGATGCTCAAGATTTCCTCAAGGAGGAGGTCAAGTTTGCCACAGAGCTTCTCAAGTTTAAGGAGCACGTCGGCCGTGACGAGCCTGACGTCAAGACCTAAGCGAGATACGCCATGATGGGTGTTGAAATTGGGGAACACAAGAGGTGGATGCAAACACAAGATGATTTTGAGTTTCTGAAATTGTTATCGCGTACAATGCTGACAAACTGAGCGTTCTTGAAACTATTAACTACTAAAACAATTGGAAAACTGTGGATGTGTGCTGAGGAATAGGGGCACAGTAACATGAGTTAATGCCACGACATGAAAACATTCTTGACATCGTTGTATACCGTGAGTAGGGCCTGCGAACTCTCAAATAGCTGTGATGTATCGTGCAATCTGTGGCCCTTGACTTCAACTGTATTATTAAAAATAGGGAAATCGTTATTCGTAAATCGTAAAACTGTTATTCTTCTCGTGGGACGCTGTTGCTAGAAAAAACATGAATCAAGATGAAAGGCTGCATGCAATGGAACAAGGGGGGAGAACAACCATTCACCAGAGAAATTATAAGTGTCGAGTTTGTGTCGTACAGGCTACAGCGGAAACACTGTTGGTGGCTTAAGTCTGTGTCGACTCTGTGGCGGTGCTGTCGTCGATGAGTGCAGGAGAGAAGAGCTCTTTGAAACGCTTGGCCGCTGAATATGTATTGTTAGATGGTATTTTATCACGAGGAAGGACAACGAACCTTCTTCACTCACGAATCGGATCTCGAAAGCTCCTGCACGGTTGATTCGTTGGTTTTGCTGCCGGTATTCCTGGCAAAAGATGTAGAGTTGAATGTCAGCAAGTCGGACTCTGGTCTTGCTGACTCTCTTTATCCATTTAGGGGAGGCTGACTGATGTGTGACTGGAGGACAATAGTTAGTCCACTGCCTATGAGATAACTCGGGACATAAGCTGGCTCACTGAAAGCTGTCCAGACAGGACATTGGCGTAGGTCACCGTCCCAGACTGCAGCGTGGAGGCGAATACCCTTTGTCACATAGTCCTCATATACAATAAGAGAATGCATGAAACCGTCATCCACGATTCGACTATTACTGTGAGTATGGCTGCGTGGAGGATAACCAGGGGTAATGCTTACGCCTGGAACAGTTTTCGTTCACCCCAAAGAGCGAGATCTTCATTTGCAACCTGTACTGTGAGACTATTGCGCGTCTTGAAAGACAAAAAGCAGCAGTACACGAGCACCAATTCTAGAACGTTAGCAACTAAATTTGCCATTCGTATTTGCTAGTAGCAACATACCTTCCCACGTCATGAAGCAAAGATTGGCCCACATCTTTGGGCAGTGTTCACTGGAACTCCATCGCCAGAACTGAAGACTGCTCCCATTGCGTTCGACGCATAGTTCGTGTGCGCCACGAAGCGAAAACCATGGAGTTCCCATGTGGGACGTCCGTAAGAGGAAATATGGGCATCTGTCTCGACCACTCTGATACACTATCAGGGTTATCTGGCGCTCATTGAAAGAACTTGCATCGTAAGTATAACGCTCGTGTGTTATTGATATCCTGGACCTACCGAATGAAAAGGATTCTTGCATCACTTGGCATGCGAACTTGATTCCAGGGCGCGTGTGGGCCATATGCCTTGGACCTAATTATCTTGTGAGGAAGTAAAGCGATTGATCGTTTTCATCCTAGACTTACGACTGCTGATGCTTAAGCGGAGTCCGGGAGGGAAGGGGTAAAGAGAAGATTTTCTCAGCCCAATGAATATTCTATGACAATAGTCAGAAGTGATAATACTTTATCTTTTGGCAATATTTACTAACAGTCGCGACGCCCGAATCATCATCTAGCACAGAATCGGGACGAATTGTTGAATTAAGGCGAATAGGGGGAGGAGCTTTTTATGTTAGTATTGGCATTGTGTGGCCAGCCTCCTACTTACGAATGCCTCTGGCTTCCCTGAGCTGCATCAACTGTAATCGAGTGCATTCCATAGTATTGAAGTCAAAATTTGGCGATCTTAGCAACGGTGAGTTATGGGCTCTTAAGGGTGTTCAATGAGTATTGGCAACTAACCTCAATAGCAATTCCCGTAACAGGGACAGAAAACGATTGTAAAGAATAAAGCGCTGTGGTAGTGAAAGCCCCCCGGCTTCTTGCGTCATCGAGTGGTACATCTTCCGCCAACGATTCTCCTTGGTGAGAGTTCTGTCTTCGTAATAGGTCGTGATATCTCGTAGGGATCTTGATAAGCAAGGGAGAAGGATTTCGAGATAGTCGAGCACGACCGGAACCCGAGAGAAATGAACTTTGGAGTACTCGGCCAGTTCACGGAGTAGTTGGCCCGAGATGCTGACCTCCTCCATCGTCATTAATAAATGGGTATGGGTGCCCTCGCCCAGGGCATTTCGAAGGCCCAAGAGTTGAACTGCCACACAGTCTGCCCTTTCTGCCTCCAAGCAACAACCCTGGAGCAGGTGTAGCTCAAGTTGGCCACCTAGAACCATCTCCATTACGAGAGGCAAAAGGCGTATCAGAAGAGGGTGTCTATTTCATCACATAACGAGGTGGGCCACTGTTGATTTGATATCCTTTCCAAGTCGTCTCTATCCGCGTGACACCTTTGACAATCGCTGTGATGATAGAATTAGATGATCGAGGCTACTGCATGTGGTGAGAGACTAGAAGGAGGTGAATGGTGGCGGGGTATCAATCGAGATTCTTCAGAATGGCTTGATAACTTGATAGATGATGTAGATAACCGACGTCGGGATCAATTATGGGAGAGTGAATTAGACGAGAATTCAAGAATAGATTCCAGAATTGAGAGAGGGTATCTGGTTAATAATAGAAGAGGAGGGGACGGCCGATCTGCAGGCCGTCAATAACGTGTGATCCGATCCGCGCAACTCGTTCAACACCATGAAGAGGTGCACCCGCACCAGTCTAACCATACATAATGCCTTCCCTGACGTGGTTGGTGCACGGTTCTCACACTGAGCCTTGAGTGAGCCCATCAGGTCGATGCACGTAATGATGGGGAGGCTCTTGAGATTGTAGTTCTGCTCTCGACTCAGCTAAGACCACAACATCCGGGGCCTTTGACCACCTGATGGTCAGATGCCGCCCGCATTCTCCGAACATTGCAGCGGCATATCAATCAACTTGGGTTTCATTGAGACAGATACACCAACGAGAGGAAACCAATGTGTTGACGAACGAGGCATTGGGTGTGTGTATGGCAGCTCGACACACGCACTCCGGCCTGAGCCAACTTCTCAGGCGCTGCCACGATAGCAAGCGTGCTTCAACATGACGCCAGGCCAATGCATGAGGAGATTCGGGGCAACAATCGAGCTAGATTAGGATTGGGTGGGCACTCGCACCATTGACCAGTCGAGTCGAGATGACCATTCCTAGAGGAGGAGAGCCAGAATAACTGAGGTCAACTGAACTGAACTATCCACTGACAGTCCAGGAGCGACGTGTTGCTACGACGGCGACTCTTGACGTGCGTCCGCGGGATGTGGACTCTTGTGTGGAGAAATCTAATGATGCTGGGGATAGAGAAAATGAGGAAGTGCCTTCGAAGCGCTTGAAACGGTGGTTTTGCTGGGGTTACAGGTCCCTTTTCGACCTGGTCTGGCCTCGTGCTCATCCAACATTGCCAGGTACTCCACTTCAACGGCCGTGGGGGATCCCGGTGATGAGGCTCGGCGGGTTAAGGATCAGAAAACATTCTCGCGATGGTTTGCACGATGTTGCACGCTTTCATTCTACGACCCGCGAACTCATTGTACAAACGGTCGTAGATGAACAAAAGCCTCCATGAGGTACATCCGTTCCTTTTGCCTTTGAGGTTGAGTAAGCATTGCAACTTACATGGCCTGACTGAGCTGCACGATGCAAGTGGTCATTTTTGACAACGTGGTTCCTCTGGTGAATGATGCTGAGTACAAAGAGAGTTGGTGGGTGGAAGGAAGGTGAGGCTTTCTGGATGGTTGGGCGAGCCCTCTCTCGGTCCAATTCTAGAGTTCCATGGCAGGCAGGTAGGTTGGGTATCAACCTGTCACCTCCAGTCAGTGAGCTTCTTGGATGTGGCCTCACTACAACTACCTACCTAGCCACACAACACAAGCCACTTTCGACACTGATCCACGATAAGACTACGCATACACTATAGGCCATAATTGGACCATTAACATTGGATGGTATTTTTGTTCAACTCCAATCACTGGAGTCTTGCGGCTGTAGTGTGTAATAATTTATATCAAACTTTCACCTGAATATCTCCTGATATATGCTTTCCACCAGTATGGATTGGGTTAAACATCAACCATAACGTCAAAGCTCGATCTCGAACAGCCCCGAATAGCTTCAATTTTTGACGCCATCCCAAGCTTCATCTCTTCAACGCGTTTGGTGCCGCAATCGTCTCAGGTACACTATAGGCTTTCCCCCGATCCTTTCGCACTTAGAACATGATTGTGGCAGATATTGTGATGTTTTATAATTTCGATTATTTATGCCGAAGCTCCCTTACTTGTACAGGCATCTCGTTTCCTCGTCCCGTGGACCCTCCAGAGTTCGTGATCAGGTTCTCATTGGGAGGTCGCAGCCCGATGGGCCGCAATCTAGATCATAATAACATGTGGAACGACCTTAACCCTTGGAATCCTTAATAAATAAAAACAAGGCACTCTTCCTGTGCCATCATACAACACCGCCGAGACCGAAATACAAAGAAGAAGGTCCACTCGAGCAGAATAACCTGCAATGCGGCGCTGAAGTGCTGGGACTAGTCCGATTCAGATTTCTTGGCCGAGCGACGCTTGGGTTTGACTTCATAATCTCCCTTCTAGGAAGACTCTTCCTCCTCCTGGTCGGCCTTCAGACATCGTTAGTGTGCTGCTGCTATAGTGCTGCTCTAGAATATACTCACGTTGTAGGCCTGCTTCTCATCCTCGTATCGCTTCTTGTCAGCGGCAGCCTTGGCCTCATAAGGAGCACGTTGCTTCTCGTTAAGAGCCTTCCATTGCTCACCGAGGAGCTTGCCGACTTGGCCGAAAGAGATACCAGGGTTCTCCTCACGGACGTTCTCGCGCTGCTCGTTGGCGAAGAACATGTAGGCGGAGAGGCCACGCTTGGGGGCGTTGGGGTCTAAAGTCGGTTAGCTATGTTTAGGGCGGAACTCGATAGGGCACGCAGTGCATAGCAAGGCATGTGGACATTGAAAATCCCAGGATGTGTGAAGACTTACCCTTCTTGCCGCGCTTGGTCTTCTCGGCCTTACCGCGCTTACCAGCAGCAGCCTTGGGCATTTTGATTGATTTCTGTGAACGGGTGTAAGTTGGTGACTTTATGGATGTTGCGTGCAACAGAAACAATAAAAAGGAGGTGATGGAGACTCCGCCGTGTTGAGCGCGAGGTCAGTGATAATGAGGGGTAGCTCCATGAAGCTTGGAGCTGAGCTTGGTATGAGATGGTGATGGACAAGGTGGCGAGGCGCAAACGCAATTGCGCCTCCCAACGCGTCAAAATTCGCGTCGTTAAAGGAAAAAAAGGCTTCTGGAGGGTTTGCGCGTACCTGGGAGGTGAACTTGGGGAAAAGTAATTTGTGGTGTTGAGGTAGTCTATGATGCGCTTCCGTTAGCTATCTTGTAAAGCTGTCGCGCGACAAAGTTTCAAGGTGAAGATGATGCGCAAGAATAGACGCGATGCAGCCCAGTCTGAAGCAACGGTTCGAGAAGAATCGATAACGAAGTCTAATCAAAATTTTGCCGCAAGGCAGGTGCAACGCCAGAAAGTGAAAGACATAAAAAATTGATTTTATGGCGATGTTGTGGTGAATGATAGAGAGGATGGGACAGTACTCACCACGAAGACGTACAGAAGCGTATTGAGTGCAGAAGCGATTTTGGGTGGGAGAATTGTATGGGAGAAAAGAGAGGGAGAGAGAATGTATGGGGAGGGCCAAGGCAGCCTTTTTACTATGGGGGAGTGATTGTGCGTGGGGAGGAACGCGACCTGCCCAGCTACCACACTTGGACTGTTATGCAGTGGGCTGGCCTGGGTGAGCTCTTGGTGCCCCCCTTCCTTGGGAAGAAAGGGAAAAAAAATTGGGTGCGGTGCCCATTGCTCTCTGCGGTGCTTGGGAGCTTGCCCGCCCGCGCGCTGCACTAGTACTGTCGCAGTAGACTGTAGTCTGTACCTGTACCGCACCTGCCTTGGGCCATTTTCTGCCTCTGGGCCTGCTACTGGGGTGAAATGACCAGGACTCCCTCCTCGCCCCCTCATCTAAGCTCCCCAGAAACACCTGCTTCTGACCACTCACCAGCGTGTAAGCAGGCGGTCATTGTCTGGTACTGTACGGGTACAAGCCATACGCAGCTCGCCGCGCCGAGGTACAGTACAAAGGTCTTGTACCGCAGCACGACTTTAGTAATCCGCACAGTATACTTGTTGCATTAGGAGACATTCGCAAGCCCCTCTGCCTTTGATTACGGTACCTCTTGCCTTACCTCTTACTCTGATCACTCCTAAAATAACCACCCCCAATGGACACTTTGACTCTGCTCTGTGCCTGCCCAGTCAACGGACTCAATCCAGCGGGTTCACGTTCTCTGGGTGATACCTACTGTAACTTTGCCTAGGTGCCTTCCCCCTGTGTCTGTGTCGTGATCCTGCCTCCACCCCGCCAAGTCGTTCGTTCTTTCGGCTTTCTCTCAGTAGTCTCCGTCCATGCCGTCCACCTCCACCCTATTTGTGAGGCCGCTATGCTTCATCACACTCAATCGGACTTGGAGTCTCGCTCGGCACAACGCTACTTGCACCCTCCTTCTGTTGGGACCTTTTTCTGCTCTTCGGTGGTTGTTGCCAAGTGCAATTACACTTAGTAAGGTTGCATATCTTTGCTCGGCGTAGTGAATATCAAGCACTTTGTACTCCGTACAAGCATAAGAAACACAAACTACAAACATGTTCATCTCGCCACGGCGTGTTGTTACTTCTTCACTAATACGCCACGGTTCTTCCTCCCCTTTTGCTTTCGTCCTAGTGTTAGAGAATGAGTATAAGTTGGCTTGACTGTTGATGGATTAGTTGAGCTTGAGCCTCCTTGAGAAGTTGAGGGAGACTAAGAGGGGAGTGTTCAACCTACAGCCAAACCCGTACTACTTGCAGCATGTCATTGTTTGATTGTCGCCAGAAAAGTGGCGCTCTCCAATCATGGTACAGCAAAGCGATATTCGAAGGCGGGAGGTTGGTTCATACGCTGTAAAACGCATTGCTAACTCAAAGTTCGGCGTTGTCCTGGCGGAGCCAAACTCACACATCAGTCTACAAAAAGGAGTATTTGGTGTTGCACTCTGGCATTGCATACTATTGGAGACAAGGCCGTAATGGTGGGAAATGGTTCTAGTTGACGCCTCATGAGGATTGACTGAGTACAGTGTTACAACATCAGACCAGCCAATCGACTGTAATGGCCCGTTTCCGGGGTTTGTCTCTATTATTCCCAGCTCGTGCATCATCCGGCCTTGGGAGGGATCGCTATTGTACGTATCCGAAAGACAAATCTCGGGCTATGTTCGACTTCACTGTCCTTAACCCCTGTCCCAAGACTACTGCCTCACACATACCATACAACAATGCATCATCCATGTGTACATCGCACTTGGTTTGGCACTACCTTGAGACAATGGTATCACTTGCGCGACTCTGCTGATAGCCAGAAGGGATAAACCATGTTGATACAGCACGCGAAAAGACTTGGTTCCCATGGTGACCTTCTTTTACACATAGCATTGATACTACAGACTGCCTCAACTTCGATATTTCACTTCTCGTATGTAGGTTATCAGGCAACTCTTTGTTCAATGGCGGGGACGTCCTTCGCCAGTTCTAGACCACTCCCATTGAAAGTTGGAGCAGCTTGTAACCCACCGCAGGGTGCTGGTACTTTAGCCCCATATAATGATCATGTATTGTCATACGAAATTTTCTTAGATAGGTACTTGTAGATGAGTACCCTGTCAGGGCTGTGATTCTATGCATCCCTACATCCATCCATCCCTTCCATTGTTCCTCTGCTTATTACCCTCCAAGGTAAGGAGATAATATTCCGACTGTTCTCCTTTCCAACCTCCGCGACTATACCACGCTTAGCGCAGCTGAAGCTGACTGCCAACACATGTCCCTACGGAGTGCCCCTTGATCTTCAGGTCACATAGCCCGGACTACCTTATAAGTTGCCATGTTAGAGGCTCCAGAGGTTCCTAGTACTCAATAGATTGTCTAGATTGTGCAGGGACACCATACGATCCTAGCTTCGCAAAGAAGGATTGGTACTGTGCCAGTGTATCACCTGGAATTTTCGCTCAAGCAAGTCTACGGATAAGAGAAGACTACGATCATATGTGCATCATTGGTGATCAGTGTTGATAACACGCTAAAAAATGGATATTGATACTCCGTCCCTTTCCTCAGTCAGATTGCAGCAAGCAAAAAGTACAGGCCAAGACAGGCGAGAAATAGACATGACGCCGGATACCTCATGACACATACATCATCTGCGGGCATGGCGGGTATCACGAGTCGCGCGAGGAGCCATGGTGTAATTGGGGTAGCAACAGACAGACACAGGCAGAAAGAGAAAGAGAGAGAGAGAGACAAGCAAAAGCGCCCGGCGTAGACGGCTTTGCCGAACTTGTTTGGTCGCGCCGGGCCAAAACAAGGTGCAAAGGCAAGCCGTAAGTGGCCCATGAGAGAGGTACCAGTAGAGACTTACAGCGGGTACGCGACACACCTGTCTTTGGGTGGTCATGTAGTCCTCCTGGCAGCTGATACTGTGCTGTACCTAGACGCCGAGCCAACTCTGGGCTCACGCCAAAGTTGAGAACAGGGAGCTGAGCGTCCCCCCGCCCAAATTCATTCTCTGTGTCCCTCTCCACTCGCTCTTCTTGACTGTTTTTTGCTGCTCGCCCCTTTCAGTTTCCTGCCACCTGCTTTTCAAGCTGTGCTCTGCTGACTTGTTACTCTTAGCCTATCTATGACTTTGAAACGGTAAAATCGGACCCGCGTTCGAGGAGGAGTCCTCCAAGGTAAGCAAAATCAAGACCAAGGATGCCTTCCGTCAACGAATGGAGAAATGTATAAGAAATAGTAATTACTAGGTACTTGGGAAGACCAAAAGAATTACTCCATTTTTAATTAACTACACATTTCTTTTCCAAGTACTCTTTTAATGTATCCAAGGTACCTGTTTTCTCTAATCTCTATATCAGACCAGACGGTGTACGTACAGGAAACTGGAAAGCATCCTAACGTGAGATTCAGAGCTTCTTGGTCGCTGCCCAACACGCGACGACGCTAGTGGTTAAACGCCCCTTTGCGGCACGCCGATCTGGTCCAAATTAAGGCAAATTCAGGGAGGGCATCAGAGTGATTTCGACGGCACGTTTTTTTGGGATACGCTGCCCTCCCCCATTCCCTTCGTTTCCTTTGTTTCTCACCTCCATCCATTTTCCATCTCGAAATCGCCAAGATATAGCACGTGCATTTACCTCCCGGTGGTCATAGCTTCCATATCTGCTAGGCCTTATCGGGAGCTCATGGTGGAGTCTTGAGAATCACTCGATCCGACAGACTGGCGAATTGATGAAGTTGGAGACGAGGATGAGGTTGAGAGGAGAGGCTTGAAACCTGGCACCTGCATGTTGTTCCAGGGACAGCCGTGATCGCGCATCGCTAGCAGCGAACTATGACTCTGTCCTGTCCTTTAGATTCCCCAGCTCTTCTCTACCAGATCACGCATCGTCTCCACGACGAGATCTCACGAGTCCCGATCCAACAACGGAGATACGTATCTTTTCTTTCCCGACGGGACGGGACGAGGGTCGATTTTCTCGATGCATGGCCGAATCATAGAGTACCTTCTGGAACTGGTCACCTTGAAGCGAAGGGCCTTCGGAATAGCAGTGAGCTTTTTTAGAGCCTGTATAGAGTTGGTTTTCTCTGGAATCATCATTCCTCCTCCTCGGGATCAAGTACAACATCTTGTAGTTCATCATCATACACCCAATCAATGCCACTGCCAACTACTATACCGCTGGCTACGCCTTTCATCACTCTCCATCTCTGTTTGCTTGCCTTGACGTCCGCCTCGAGTTCCTCCTGCTCTTGCATCATCTTCGAGTTCGGAGGCACTCTTCTCTTCTGCTTGACTTGTTCTGCTAACTCAAGCATCTCAGCCGCTGAAGTGACGTTCTCTCGAGACTTGCGCAGCGTATTACTTTGTACATTTGTTAACACGCTTAGCACCTTGTTCGTTTCAGCAGCCTGTGTGGCAACTGATATAGAGGTATCGTCTCTACTCTTAATGTAGGGCAAGAGTTCACTGGCGAATGTTAGTTGAGATAGCGCATACGCGTGCGAACAGCTACACGGACCGCTCAATAAGAGCTGCTTCTGGGCCGTCATGAACGGCTCTGAGCATTGGGTTCGCCGTCATAACAGCCTCTGTTACTTCATTTCTCAGGATATACTGCGCTCTCGACTCCATCAGTTCTGATTGGGCTTTCTCTGTTTCTTCGGCGGTAGATGATGAAGTTTCGTCTAAGAACCGTCAGCATATACTGCGAGCTTATCTCTGCGAGAAACAGACCTGTCTGATGTGACTTCTGCGCGTTTATGATTGCAATTTCAAGTCGAAGCTCTTGTATTCGATCATATAGTTCGAGGATCTTGGCTTCATCTTCTGAGATGGGAAGATGGAACATTTCTTCATGCCCGTCCAACATCGGGACGTCATTTGAGTCTGCCATAGTGATACTGAGATCCGATATAGCTTCTACTGGAGTTCCTGTTGTGTCATGCCCTTTACCACGCAACGCGTTGACCTTGGTGACAAGCTTGTGGCTGATTGTGGCTGAAACTGTGGCTAGGTAGATGTGGCGTTCCCGCCAATGAAATGCTGCTCGTCACAAGGCACCGGTCACGGCGTCACGCTAAGACCAGGCTCTCATGGCCCATGGATAATCGGTGGATCTTTCGTCGTCACGCGAAGATATTACTATAACTCATTCAACACCAGGTGCTCATTATAGCTCTGGTGATCAGAAACCATATCTCTACTGAAGTGCCCCCTTCTTTTCCGTCGGTCGCGCATTGCGGCAGTTTTTCCAACAGGAGATGTCTCGGGATGGCTCTCCAGGTGTTGATAGCCCATACGGGCATGCGGCTGGAGGTCGATACCGCACAGTTCTCCATGTAAGCCTTGTCAAGATGACAATGAGATGTTGGCAACTAACTCAACTGTAGCCTCGATGATCTTAAGGCCTGGGTCTCCAGGAAAACCTCAATTCCACCACAGCATATTGTCGCCTTGACCCCTCAAGGCCGGACCGTCAAATCCACAAGCCTACATACAGAGGTTGGTTACTCAGTAAGAGATAAGCCATTTCTGACCATAGCCCAGAAAGAGATGTTCATATACGATATCCGAATAAGTTCTCCAGGAAATGCGAACCTCATCATCCCAGTCCCGGCTCCGAAGCGGTACGCCATCCCGAATGCGCCGAACACCATCGATGATGTACAGTCAATATCATCATGGCAAGAGCTATACAAGGAACGTCGAAATTGGGCGATGCATCTGGTAGAGGACTGCGGGCAGATGAATACGACAACTGTTGCGCTGTACGACGAGATAGATGTTATCATCAGGTGCTTGGATGCGGCTGTTGCGAATCTCGAAATCAGCATCAAGACCATAGAGCCCAAATATAACGACCTTAAGAAATGGGTAACGCCTGCACTGGAAGAGCACGGGATTCTGGTTGAAAATTGGGAGCAATATCTTGATCTTGCCAGAAATACCCCGATCTCCCCTTTGATGGTCAAGTTTATGACTCGACAAGAGACCAAAAAGTCGAACCCAACTTTGGAGGACCTCATCGAACTCGATACCGCAAAGAAGGCGGGAAAACTTGCCCCGACAGCTCATCGAAGGTTCAGCGACAAGGCCAATCAACTCAACAGCACGGCGTCTCAGATGTATAGAAGCTTGGAATCACTGATTGCCGACTTCGAGAAGCTCATGAGCCGATCTGCTCTTGGTCACAGCACAGCCTCCGCACAACTCCTTGAAGATATCGAGGCAGTAGTGAAGCAGATGGACTCTGACTACCGAGCAGCACTTGGATATGGCAATTCACAACGAGATATAGCGCAAGCTTCCAAGACGGCTTCAGTGCACACCGAACACTTGGTACCAACGCTTAAAAATCGAGTTAAAGAGATGGATGAGCTACTTCACTATGCAACAGACGCGCGAAATTCTTTTGCTTCGGATTCAGCAAAATTCATGCGTTACGTTACGGAAATAACATCTCTTCATAACAACGTCAAAAGTCAAATCAACGTATTGAATCAGTCGGTAGATGACATGACGACATTTGATTATCTTCGTCTCATTCACCAGTTGCCTTATATGTACGCAGCTTTCGTCTCTGAAGCAGTTCGACGGCGCGAATGGGTTGATAAAGTCAAGACGGACTCGTCTACTCTAGCAAACGAGATGGCATTGTTTCAGGATGAAGAGTCAAAGCGACGGCGTAAATGGCAAAAAATGATTGGCAGCATGTATGGTCCAGATCTGGACACCAATGTCATGGGCCTGGAGGTCAATTTGCTTGGGGAAGACAAACCATGGCCAGCCTTGACCAAAGACGACTTAACAGATTTCGTGCAGCTGTTGCAAGAGCAATCTGTTGATCAGAGTGTATTGGATGATGTGTCGAAGCTTGTACAAGAGCTTGACAATCCAACAAAACAGCAGTCCAAACGACTTAAGGCATTCAAGAACGGAAGTATTCATGAAGTAGCCCTTGGCAGGAGTGGCCTCATGATTCGAGGCGATGATGATTTACTACAGTCACTCCAGGAGGATAAAGGTAAACTAGAAAACAAATTGAAGACGGCCGAGAGCCGAGTACGCCGTCTAGAGGATTTGCTTCATCGACAGAGCCAAGCCAGCCGCCCTGGAAATCTATTCCAGCCTCAGGGTCCCCAGCAGCGCGAGAGAGGCAACTCTGGGTCATCTATCAGATCGAGCCGTTTTGAGGACCGTAGACGCTCTTCGGATGGCATCGACCCCTTGATGCGACGTATCACTCAGCTAGAAAACGAACTGCGAGAGGAGAAACAGCGCTCTAGTCGACTCCAGCAAGAACTCACAGCGCAATCGGATCATCATGAGAACATCAAAGGTCAGCACGAAGACTTGAAGGGCCAGCATGAAGACTTGAAAGGTCAGATTGCGGAAGTTAACACTACCAAACAAGATCTACTCGAGAATATGGAGGCCCTCGAACGCGAATTCGTCGAAGAGCGCAAGAATCTAGAGAACGAGATCAAGACTCTCAGAGCACGGTTGGAGGATACTGAAGACGAAATCGAACAGTTCGACGAATCAAGGCAGCACGAGAAAGCAGGATATGTTGTACGAGTGGAGGAGCTTGAGGCCGAGTTGGAGCAAATCAACAAGCAGCGACAAGATGATGCCCTCAAAGCGCAAGGGCAAGTCGAGTTCCTTCGCAAGGAAACCCGAATTCAAAGAGAACAACAAGAGGCCCTTGAACAACAGGTTCAGTCTGCACAAGAGGAAACTCAGGACGTCTCGAGAAAATTGAGTGTTGCTGAGGAGACTCTAGGTGAACATTGGCACGCTCTGAAAAGACTGTTTACTGAGCTGCTGCCCGAGGCTGCTGTCCCAGACAACTTTGTAGATCTTTCGGATTTGCTACTTACGCAAGCCGGAACGCTCGTTGAGAAGTCCCGAAACTTGGAAGCAGACATTGATATACTAAAAACCAAGGTTGAACACTTTACGGCAAACATTGCGGAACTCCGAGAACAGCTTGCTGAGAAGGATACTAAATTATCCGAAGGCGAAATGAAAGCGGTCCATTTGCGTGAGAAGTTGGCTGAGGAGAAAGCAAAGGTGATCGCACTTGAACAAGAGCTCGCAGATGGTAGAGAGCAACTTAGTGAGTTGCGTGCCAAGCTCAGTGATGGCGAAACTGGGCCCGAAGCTCTGCAGACAAGGCTAGAAAAAGAGGAGAAAAAGGTCATGGCCTTGACCGAAGAAGTGGCCTCCAAACAGTCCCACGTCGGTAGTCTGGAGGAAGAACTTCGCATGTTCCAAGAGAAAGCAGAGTCCCTCCAGGGCAAGATGTCTAACTTAAACAGCCAGTATGAGCACCGAGACGAGAAGACGAAGGATCTTACACAGCGCCTCTATTCTCAAAACGATCGTATGTGCCGCCTATTAGAGCGCGTAGGATTTGCCATTACCAGGAAAGATGGAGATATGACCGTTACTAAGATTCCACGATCCGAAAGGAATGCTCAGAACCCCAACGACTCCTCTGACCCTGGTTCGTCCCTACGCAAGTCAGGAACTCTAAGCCGTGTCTTGGGTGATGGCGCTGATCTCGAACTCCTATACTGGCTTAACAACTCAGACTTGCAGGCCGAAAATGAGAAATACGAAGCCTTCATGAACAAAATTGGCAACTTTGACATGGAGCTTTTCTCCGAGACTGTTTATCGCAGGATCAAAGAAGTAGAGCACATGGCTCGTAAGTGGCAGAGGGAAGCCCGGTCCTACAGGGAGAAGGCACACCTTCTGCAGAAGGATTCGCACGAGAAGATTGCATTCAAGCACTTTAAGGAGGGCGATTTGGCCTTGTTTCTCCCTACACGCAATCAGCAAGCTGGTGCGTGGGCCGCTTTCAATGTGGGCTTCCCGCATTACTTCCTGCGCGAGCAAGATGCCCATCGCCTGTGTCACCGAGAATGGCTAGTTGCCCGCATCTCACGGATCCAAGAGCGTGTCGTCGACCTTTCAAAGAGTCTCCAGCCGAGCAGCGAGACAGATTCGATCAACGATGAGGAGAATGATAACCCCTTCCAGTTGTCGGATGGTTTACGCTGGTACCTGATCGATGCTTTCGAAGACAAACCCGGCGCTCCCTCGACACCTGGAATGGGCAAGTCAACTGTTGCGGCTAATACCGTGGAAGCGACAGCCAATATTCACACTCATGCTACGGGTGGAAAGGGTAAGAGTCGGGATAGCGTCACTAGTATTGAAGGTATTAACAAGACTTTATCCAAGAGTCTTGAGAGTAGGCGTAGCAGTACGGGCTCCAAGAAAGCCCTGCCGTTTCAGCTTGGGGGCACGGCTTTGTTGAAGAATAGTGCTTTGGCTAGCGAGACCAACTCACTCCGAGCGCACCCCACCGACACACCATCCGGCACAAGCCCTACGCACGGGGGCCTTCTCACGGCAGCCAATGCGAGCCTGGCACAGAAGGCTCTGGCAGAAGGGCAGAAGAGCGAGCAAACGGAGAGTCCGAGCAAGTCTCCTTCTGGCGAGTCATCAAACCAAGGCGGCAGCGCCAAAGCGGACGAGGTACGAAACGTCGACACCCTTCTTGGACCGTAATGATGGGGTGCTGACGGCCAGTTAGCAGCCTCGGAAAGCTGTGCAACGGGAGGATTCGGCTGAGAGCCCGACGAAAAAGTCGGTCGTTTGGGATTCTCTATGGAGTGTTGACTATAATTATGAGAGTGCAGGTAGAAAGTAGTTGAAATTCGGTGGCTCGCGTATGTGCTCGTACAGGGCCAACTCTTCTTGCGTTTAGGAAGTCTTTATTCGGGGAAAGGATGGGTGTTATTCACTTGTTTGGCGCATGAGCAGTATGTGTAAAGAAGGGGAATAGAGTTCAGGAGCCTTTCGGGTGGACAGCTAGGATGCGAAATGGAGATTTGTTTACGGTTTACAGGGTGAGACGAGAAGGAAAAGGCCATGATTCCCTTCTGTGATATGTTTCAATTTACTACATTAGAGACTCACGCCTCTGTCACATAATGTTCACGTTATATTCAAAGTCGTCAGAAGGTGTTTGGGGGGGGCAAGAAAACTTCTAATTCCTATACTAAGTGGCAAAGATCTATAGGTGAAGACTAGGTAGTGAACCTTAAGACTCTTTTTTTGGCGTTGATCCGTGGTAAGGTATTCTTGTATTCAGAAGGCTATATTAGGTACCTTGCTATATCAAACTATCGGCACAAAAGCAACTACCCAGCCAACTAAAGTCTGTTTAACTGATCAAAATCAAATAGATAAGGGGTTTTCGCAAGAACTCTAGGTTCTTGGCAGGGGTATCTGGGGACTATGGTTAGGCGTCAAGGCCTGATAGGGGAAACGATGAGATTGGGGCAATGGATACGAGATGTATACGAGAGATCATGATCGGCAGTGTCGGCTAAGGCTTCATCGTCTTGGATGGAAAAGATGGAATCTTCAGGACCATTACGACTCCGTCTCTCAGTCATACTGCATGACAAAATGGATCTGGCCGCCGGGCTGGAGACACTCCTTCAACCAAAAGATATATGTTGGGAATCCGACGAGTTCTTCATCAGGATCAATATCACTTTCTTCACTTTCGTCGCTGTCTTCGGAATGGCTTTTGACGACAGTGCTTGGGACATACTCCTGGTTCTCGAGGGTTTTAGCCCAAAAGTCCTTGCCCAACTTACAGTATTCCTGTCGCACCGGAAGGCCAAGAACAACGAGTGTCTTGAGTTTCAAATGCATTCCCATCTGAACACAAAAGGACTCGAGTGCCGCGTTGGGGCCATCGGTCCAGGGCCCTGAAAGATCAAGACAAAGGCTCTCGAGGCCGGTCATCAAAGACCAGTCCAGCTGAAGAAGAGCTAGACGATCCGCTTCTCGTCTGCGAAACAAGACGTGATGGAATGCAATATGCATGTCAGTATCCATAAGATGAGAGACTTGAGAGATGAGATACTCATGTACTTTCATGTCTTCGAGTTCTTCATCCTCTAATACCCAGGGAGAAGTTAGAATCATGACGTGGCCTCGTCGTTGGCACGCGAGACGATCGTCGTTTGCATGCAGCTTCTTGAGATAGGCATTACGGTTCGGACCGTCAACTCCACCATATGCATCGATAGCGAAGGGAAGATCATCCATGATATTACCGGCGAGGACAAGGAGATTTCCGGCCTCACGGCGAAATGCTCCAAGATCCAGATTTCCGTTGTTGTGTCGACTCCAGAGGGCTCGCATTGACTCAACAAGGTCGGGGTTAAGATATCTATCATAAACATGAAGTTGATGTAGCAGTCGGTGTTTTTCGAGAGCTTGCTTCCAGCTCAGGTTTTCTGACGTGAAAAATTCGATCTCACCGTCGACGACAGGTGTTTTGTAGACACATTTGTGTCGGAGGGGGATGCTTTCGATCTGCCCCTGTCCAAACACCCCATCACGATCCAGCTGACCTCGAGTGTAGATGACGGTGTAGTAGTCACCGGAGTCGTCACCGCAGACAGATAGACCCTCAGTGAGTAAATGAATCTAGCACTCACTCTTTTGGGTAGTCTCGGTGAGGATTTTCATGATAATCTCGTTCGGGAGTGTAGGTAACTTTGGCGCGTTGGGGGCATCCTGAGTGTTAGTCAGAGCACTCATGATTGCGTTTGTAGGATGATTTGTCGATCCAGCAGTGTAAGAACTGCAAGTTTACTCTAAAGAAAAGATTGATGATGTTGTTGTTGAGAAAGGTTTGAGTTTGATATTGGGTAAAGAATCGAGCAAGGTCACTATGTGATTGATACATGACTGTTTACATGTTCATGAAAGTTGTGCCAGTGTCATTAACTACATACTATGTCGTTGCCACTGCGATCGAAGAAGGGAGACTGTTCACCTGCTTAGTCTAGACCAAATACCTTATGATAAAGTCTGTCGCGTCAAGCACTTGACGCCGGACGGTGTAAGTGAGGTTGTCGTAGATGCCAGCTTCTGATTGGTGTTCGTAAAGTCGAGCTTATCTGGGGCCATGATGAGAGATAAGGTACATGCAAACCATTAAGTTGAGCTCCGAATTGTAAGTCTGTTCAGCAAGTAACTTCTTCCCATGTTCAACACATAAGTTAAACCGCATTCATCAGTCGGCAGTCATGTCTTTAGAGATGCACCAAGGTTTGCAGCGCTCATTACCTCCCGAGCTACTCTATAATGTCATAGAGGCTGTCTTGCCTTCGAATCCGCTGGCATTGATCCCAGCGTCACATATTTCGACAAAGACATTACTTTCTCTGACACTGGTTTCGCGCGATACATACAAGTTGGCTATTCGGCTGCTTAGAGAGCGATGCCTCTACATTGACACTAGTCGACGCCTTGCGCAGCTGTTGCTCTGTCTTCCTCACTCTGTCCCAAGCCTCCCGCCTGTACTGCCACTGCGGAATATCACATCTCTCTATCTAGCCCCATTTAAAGACAAGTTGGATGACCAACCTACAGCAGCTTGGGTGCGGGAGCTATTCTGCGAAGTATGCGATACACTGCGAAGGCTGGTTGTCCACATGCCGTTCCAGAGTTTGGATCCACTGGATGACCACTTGAATGTCAGGAGGACTCTTCGCGAGGGTTTCGAACGGCTTGATAAACTAGAGGAATTTGTCTGTCTTGGCGATTACCCGGCACTGAGCCTTCAAGATACTCCTACTGATGTCTGGGGTCTATGGCCGGATCTCAAACGCCTTACAATATTTGGGGCACCACTTGATAATCATTGGCTATGGTGGTACATCGCGACGCAGCAGAAGCTTGAGCATGTCATCCTCGCTCGACCAGTAAATGTCGAGGCAACCAACATCAAGGAGGAGTATTTTCACAAATTACCGCGAGATGACATACGTTTAGACCGGGATATCAAAATCACCCTCTTAGACGCGGCCTTTGTGTGGAGGGGCGTCAAGACATCACGTTGGAAGGAATTCGATCCGAAGGAACGGATGACAGTTGAGCTGTATGATGTGCCAACATCGTTCTATGGCGATGAGACGCCCAGGGAGCTTGTGACGATATGGGTGAGACGGGGTGCCTTGAACGGGAGTTTATGGGACTGGGAGGGTGAAATGGTGAAGGAGACTATAACCGATGCTACATGATGTATTTGTTCTTCGATACCCGATTTTCCCATCATCATTAATCATATTGATGATATAGTAAGTATTTGCTTCCGTTCGTTCTCATGTTTATCAGCCTTTATCCTGAATCGACTGTCGTAATTATCCCACTTGAGCGGATGAACACATCACGGATTAAAGAACATTCAGAAAATCTGTATTCGAGTTCGGCAGATAATTAAAATCGAACTCCAGGTCAAGCTTATGTAGCTGAAAACAAAACCCCGCAAAGTCCAAACCAATCGTGTACGGATGCATCGGAAACGCAGCTCAAACATCCATCAATTCCATATAACGGGAGGCTCCCGGGTAGCTTATACAGCCTGAAGGGCACAGTACCTATCAAAACTGGTGGTCAGCAGCTCACAAGATTGGGGGTTCAGAACCAAATCCCACCGAAGGCTGTCCCCAATGCCCTGCCTAGCCTCTCCCCAGGCGGGGTTACGGGCATGTTCAGTGGGGTGTCTACCCTGTTCACCTGCCCGAAAGGGGTAGAAATTTTTAAGGTGGAGCATGCTCCGGCTTCGCTTTCTTCCAGAAAAGCCGCCATCGCAACGCCAAAAATCCCCGTGTTTCCCCCGGCCGTTGAGTCTGCGGTTAGCGGATGTGGATTGTTTCTCCATAAGCTTTCCTACAAACGCTCAAGAGAACAGACCATCTCGGTTTCTGTTACATACTCGCTCTCCGTGCGCTCTTTCGAAGTCTCGCGATCCGAAAAACTCTAGATTTTGTTCCTACACTGTCATGTCGCCCTGCGGCAAAAACTTACACGCTACCGCCGAGAGCTAATAAATTCCCGACCAAGAAAGAGAAAAGCTTCTATCGCGAAATCGCCGTCCACACAAAGACATGCTCGCAAGCCACACCCTGTTGTGACCGTTTGACCGTTTAATCTGTCCGACACGAGCGTATCCCAGATCGTTCCTCTCCCCGCGGATTCTCAATCCCGACCCTTCCGAACCCTTTGTCGGCCACTGTTGAAAATGCCCGAGAAGTCGGCCTCAGTAGTGTCCTACGCTGCTGGTGCCTCTCTCGCTGCCGCAGCGCTCATATATGTTTTCGCACCAAACTTCTCCATCGATCACGACGCCACGAGCTCCAAGAAAAAGTCTATAGTCGGTTTGAGAAACCAAGCCAATGACTGCTTTATCAACTCGGTCCTCCAAGCCCTTGCCGGCTTAGGAGAGTTGCGCATATATCTGATTCGCGAAACGCACCGCCGCCGTATCGAAGATCCGGCAGTATATGCTAGTCTTGTCCAGCCAGAGGGCAAGCAAATTGCCCAATGGAAGCTACAGGGCCTGCAAGAAGGACTAGTCACACAAGGACTGAAAGAGATGCTGGATGCGCTTAATGAGCGCCCCATCTACAAGAAGTCCATATCGCCGTTCCAGTTTGTCAAGGTTTTGGAGGCGGCCTTCAAGCAAAGGATCAGCCGCCAACAACAAGATGCGCAAGAGTTTCTGCAAATCGTGGCTGAGCGCCTCAAGGACGAGTATCACTGCGGTCAACGAGCAAGACTACACATGCGGAGACGCGGCCTGTTTCCTACCCAAAGTACACCAAGTGTCGAGAACACGCTGGATAGCCAAGACAATGGTAAGGACGGCGACGAGTCCTCGCCAGAGCAGCAGCCCACTACCAATGGCGACAACGCCTCTGCTATCGAGCCATCCGAGGAAACCGAGATTCCCCAGGACAATGGCCAATTGCCCATAGAAATTGAAGAGGGCTTCCCAATGGAAGGAAAGTATGAGTCGCATCTCGAGTGTCAGACCTGTCGCTACAAAACTAAGCCCCGGGAAGAGACCTTCTGCACTATAACCTTGGCTGTGCCTCAGGTCTCAGGCACGACCTTAAATGCATGCTTTGACGGCATCTTCAAAACCGAGTACATTGATGACTTCAAATGTGAAATGTGTCGATTGATGCAGACAAAGGCAGATTTAGAGGCCGAGATGGCCAAGTCCACGTCCGAGAGTTTCAAGGCGCAAGCCCAGGAAAGCATCGATAAGCTCCAGCATGCCATTGACACAGATCCCGAGAATCCCCCGGAGGATGTTGAGCTTGGCGATATTCGCTTTGCGCCCAAGAGGAGGATCGCAAAGACCACTCGAATGTCCATATTTCCAAAGATATTGGCTATTCACCTCTCCCGCTCCATCTATGATGTGGGCCAAATGACACAGAAGAACTCGGCTAAGGTGGTCTTCCCTGAACAGCTGCCTCTCGGTGGTTTGATGGACCAAAAGAGATATAAGCTGCTCGGGCTGGTTACTCACCGTGGCGGACACAACAGTGGCCATTATGAAGCATTCCGACGACAGAACGTTGCTGCACCCTTCTCAAACCCGAACACCTTCCAACCATCGGAAGCTTTTAGCAAAACACCGACGCCCATAGGCACTCCTATCATGGGAGGAAGACCGACGCACAGTCCGGCAATCTCTATACCTGACCTCCTCTCAGGCTCGTCTGGTGACTCGACGCCTTCTCTAGAGTCTCTACCGGTTCCGCCTAGGAGTGTCCCTTCAGACCTACGAGGCTCAGTGAGCTTGCCAGCAATTGGAAAACAGAAGGATCCGGAAACCAGTAGTCTTCGTTCTGTGGCCGCCTCCACAAAGTCAGCTCTCTCCAAGCTTACGTCTCCCAAGCAAACAAATAGCAGTTCATCACCACCCAAGTCTGTGCCATCAAACGTCGCCAAACGATCAAGGAAACGAAAGTCAGCAACAGACAAATGGTGGCGTGTCAACGACGAAAAGGTCAAGGAGGCAAAGACCAGCGAAGTCTTGGGCATGCAGAGAGAGGTGTACCTGCTATTTTACGAGCTCGATAAGGATGCTTAGGATGCTGATGAGGCTTATCCAGTGCGTGAAGATGCAGGATGGTGTGCGATACTCTGATGTGCCAATTCTGTTACGCTTTACAGGGTTGATGGAAGGGGGTCTATTTTTCTTTCTCTCCTAACTATTTGCATAAGGTTGGCGTTTCAAGCAAGACAGTTTCGGGATTCTCTATACAGTTAGATTCCGTGGTGCTTTTTAACAGTATTTTAAAAAATATCTAGCATTGGATACATAGGAGTTGATGAGGAAAGAAGGTCATTTATAAGGTAGATAGGGGCTATCATTCTTATCAATGGCAGTGGTGAAGACACAATTAATAGATAACAAACATATCTGAGTAGGAGATGGCTTATTCCTCGTGCTGCATGCTACTCAAGTACAATTTGCAGCCAATATCTGAATATTTCTATTACATCTTAGTTTCCAACCTCCCAATTATATCTATAACCCTATCCAAAACGATATTGCTCTGTTGTCTAGTGGCCAATCACAATTCTACAATGAATGAGTCAGCATAATATGTAACATTTAATAGATTGGGGATGACGACTTCACTAACCTTGTTGATCGTGTTCCCTGTTTACACTTCCTTTTATACATTTTTCTCTTTTGTGAAGAGAGAATTTTAACTTGTAAGGCAGTCTAGTCTCTGTTTCGCATAATCAGAGACTCAGAATATTATCCCCTGGGACTGAACTTGACCACCAGGCTGCGGGTCTTCACGACAAGGGAGCAGCATCGTCAATCCTCCGCTTGGGTCCAAAAAAAGCAGCAACGGGCGAATACCTCAACCTATATGAGAAGTCTAATATCCTGAATCAAGATCTTTTTTCTTTCTTTCTTTCTTTCTTTCTTTCTTTCTGTCTTTCTTTGTTTTCACATTAGAATGTTGAGCCAGAGAAGGAATTGTTTAATCGTTTCATTGGTTCCTGTTGAGATCAGGCGCCGCCAGACAAGTCTCACAACTCAGACGCCTTTTCCACCTCTCATATAACATAATCAACTCAGCCGCGATGGTGGTCATTTCTCGACGTACGAGACGTCGCCTACGGTCCATCTTCATTCTTATCATCATCTCTACCTTCATTGTTTATTCTATCCTTCCTCACGATTCAGCTATCCGCCTGGCTTTTGTCTTCAACATCTCGCGCTTCTTCAATTTTCTGCGTGGCGCAGCAACAAACCGAGACGCTTGGTTATGGAAATCGCCACGGTACGCCGTAGATCTCAAGAACGAAGTAGGCTACCTCATCAAAACTGGGTATGGAACGCGTCACCGAGTGCCTGAGCAGCTCGCTGCCTTTGAGGCAACAGGGGGTTTCTTAGGAAAAGTAGGCGAGAGTTTCCTTGTCGTAGGAGATTGGACGACAGTGAACCAGACAGATGCAAAGCTGATAGGCGTGACGGTGCACGATGCTATCAAGAGAGTTATGGAGACCAAGATCAGAGGCAAGGTGGATGATTACCCCAGGCTGGTAAAGTATACAAGTCTCCAGGCAAAGCTCCAAGCAGGAGACGAAGAAGAAGCTCTGAAAATTGGGCAAAGTTATGGCTGGGAGCTTGATGCGCTAAAAGTTTGTCTCTCCAACAACTTCTCTCCACACCGCTAACAGAGGCAGTTTATCATGGGCATGGAGATGATATATCATCAGTTGCCAGGCAAAAAGTGGTACATCATCTTAGATGACGACACTTTCTTAATACGACCTTCTCTGGAGCTACTCATGGGTCATGTTGACTACCGCAAGCCCCAGTATATTGGTAACGCAGTAGGTGATTACAAGGCGCGTTTTGGGCACGGAGGATCTGGAATCCTGATATCCGGAGAGGCGATGCGCCGTTTGTTCGAACACCCGGGCATCGTACAAGAAGCATACGCCGAATCCATGACCGAGACGTGGGGAGATCGACTGGTGGCGACGACACTCCAGAAGCTAGGCATATACATCGAAGAGTCGTATAATCATCACTTCAATGGTGAACCTCCTTCCATCACGCGCATCTGGGGTGATCGTTTCTGCTCGCCCCTACTTTCCTTCCACGGCTTGCGGAAGCCCGGCGAGATGAGCCGTGTCGGGGAGACACTCGCAAAAATAGACAAGCCAGTGTTATGGCACGACGTTTGGCAGTTGTTTGGAGGCTCAGCTATGTCGGCGCTTGAGAGCCGCCCAACAGAACTAACAGCGGATCATGTGGGCAAGCCGGACGAGCACACCCGCTCATGGGGCGATGTGAGGAGTGCCAATGCTTGTCAGAAGCGATGTGAACAGAGCGGAAGACGCTGCTTGGCATGGACATATGAGATGGAGATTGAAAGATGTCACACGAGTCCTTGGCTACTGCTGGGGGCGGACGGCGCTACAGGCAAGGCATCGGGCGTAAACTGGCCCGAGGTGAAGCCATTGCTCAAGGGCTGCAGATAAATGAGGAGACATCATCCTCTGCCAACAAGTCAGAGAAAACGAGCTCGTGTTGGCGAAGCCTAAGATCCTGCTTTGCTGTTCAAATTCGAACTGCTTCTGAGGACTCGTCATTGGCGTGAGTTGTCTGGCAGTACCATGCTGTTGCTCGGGGCTTTTCCCCGGCCGAATATGTATCATATCATGTACTATATCATGTATCATATGCACATTGGATGCCCCCTTTAGCCTCAAATATCTGTTCCACTCAGTGAACGGAGTAAGGAAGAAAGCAAGAGAAGCCTCATTGGAACGCCTCCGAGGACTAGCGACCCAAGAGCCGACCGCTATTGTAACTGACAACCGGTGTGGAGAGAAAAAACTGGACCGTGGATACCGCTACAGCTCCTCTGCACATGGAGGTAGGGAGGGAGGGGCTAAGGACTGAACCAGCAAGCAGTGGTCAAGTTTAAGGTCAGCGTTCCAGGAATCCGGGAACTAATGGTAGGCGAGAGAGGGAGCAGGCAGGCGACCAGTAAGGCGAGATAGTGAGATGCGCAGGAAAGAAAAGCCGGTTGGCCAGACACCCTCCCTCAACCCCCCTTGCTTGACGGCCTTCGCTCGCTTGCTTCCCGTCGCCGTCTGTCAGCCGGGATGTTTGCCTCTACAGAGAGGAGGGAGGGTGAGTTGGTGGGTGATTGCCATTGCCGTTGCGACTTTGTACCTATAGGTAGAGCACAGTGCAGGAATAGACCAGGTCTGAGGAGGATCCGCTGCACTTGGGTGGGATCCATGTGGGTGGATGGTTCATTAGCGAACCATGGCTTGAAGCTGTGGAGAGGCTCGTCTCGCTTACGTCGGGACCTTGCCGTTGGACATAGGCATCTATATCGTGTACGGGTACGGCCAGAAAGCTAAAACATGACCGAACAAACTGACGGTTGAAGACACTTGCTCGTCTTGTTGTGTTATGGTGCATGCATGAACGGCGCCTGTTTTGAGGCTTCTGGCTCCCAGTTTGGTAACTATCTCCTGGAGACGGAACAAGACGAAGTGACACAGAGAGCAGGGGTTTCGGATTTGCTGAAATTGGAAGAGGGGGGAGATGATATTGGATATCTTAAGATTGGGGAGTGCGGACAACGGCAAGATTTGCAATTCACCGTGACCTAGCCCGGCGGGTACCTATTTGTGAGAAACGAGCGGCGAAAGGAAATAAAGGATACTTTTTGTAGGTAAAAATGACGATTGTGACGAAAGGCAATCTTGCAGAGTACGGAGTCGGTCGGAGTAGCTAGGTTTGAAGTTTGATATAATAAGAAATCAAGTGCGAATCTAAATTCGAACCATGGAGTGGATAGACTATGTACATTGTATGACTCAGCCGAAAGAACAACGAACGAATGGAAACAGAGAAGGGAAAGGTAGAAAGGTAAGGGAGGGACGGCAGTTAGCTTTGGTTCTTCCACTTGCTGGTTGGGTTCGAGCCAGCGAGCACCGTCTGGTTGGTACCTGACATTAGTGGCTCCTATAGAATGACTTGGAAGGAAAGTCGAGTCTCTTAGGGATGTGTTGTGGGGTCAGTGGCTTGCGGGGATTTGGCTTTGACATTTTTGGAGAAGCTCTCTGCGTTCGATTGAGGGATGGATGAGATACGGATACGCAGATCAGTGCAGTGGTTGGCTGCCTATCTATACAAGGAGAGAAGAGACAACAAATGGATAACGACAGCTAGGCCCCAGATGACCTACACTGAGGATTGACCATCCAGGTCTAGCCCAAGCGTTAATCTCAGTCGGAACTTTTCAAACTTGAGCTCATGCTCATCACAGAGAATAGGGGTGTATTGAGCGTTGGAGTCTACAACGGGACGAGAACCTTGCACCCGATAGGCCATGAGTGGCACACAATCAAGCCAGTTGCCGCCTTGTGTCGAACTCAAGCCAGGATTGCCCAGGCCACACCACATGCAGAGTATGTGCGGTTCACAGACATAACTCTTGCATGCGCCTGTGCAGATGAAGCCTTGAACTCTAATCGATGTTTGCATTTACTTACTTGATCCTCTGCTAAGATGAAGATACATGGCGGTCCGAAGAGAATTCAGATCATGGCTGCTCGTGACAGACAGGTCTTAACTGTCCCTCTCCTCAGGTGCTCAGCTATATGCTGGCCAGTCTCATGGAAATGTATTGCATAACAATACATGAGTATAAACACATTCAACTAATCCTCGCGGAATCTCTGCCAAGCTAACCTAATCATCCATGCTATACGGATACCTTGTCCGGTATTGCGCCTCATTAACAGGGTTAGGTATTCCACAGAGCTTGGGCACGGTAACAGCTTCTATAGTGCTTCCAGAATTGCTGGATACTAGGGGTCTAGTCAAGCGAGTAAAGGAGAAACGCGAAAAAGAAATTCTCGTTAGTAGGTAGTACCCGACTTGAGATGATGAGCATATGTATGTGATATTTCTATATCCACGAGATTGAGATTATGGAGTAACCATGTCTGTGTGAAGTTTATACAAGGTAAAGCTTTGAAGAAGCTTGAGATTGGCCCAGATCTGTCGTTCGACGGGCGATGCGCCGCTAATGCACCTGCTTCCAGCTCCAAAGAGGCTCTAGCTGGAGCTACTATTCTTCCGTTCAGCTGATTGCTCGATTGATGCGTTATGCTACTGAAATGGAAATGATACAACCATCAACTCCAGTTTTCCAAACTTTGAAGGTCAACTGTTTGTTTGTTCGCATCCGTCCTTGAGCGCCTCATCAAACAGCCTTTTCAATAAGCGAGGCTCCTCTCCTCTCCTTTGTATCTGCCTCTGCCTCCGCCAACTGCTCTGCTGGGCAAATACCTCGCCTCCATTTCGTTTACATACCCGTCCGTCTGTTGCATAAGTTCTACAAGTAGAGTGAAGCAGGCCGCTCACTGGACCAACTTCGCGCGGCGCTTGTTTGTCGAGTATCGATCATCCCGTATGGGCATCGGCCTACAAAGCCCGGTCCGTCTCCACTAGAACTTTTCAATTTACTGGGACCCGGCGGCCAACACCAACACCACCACCACGGTCACCACTCCCACCACTACCACTACCACGCGGCAACCGGGCAGGGGGCGATCCAGTTATTCTGTTGTATAGTATTGTACAGTACAGTATACCTAGTATCTTCGATGCTTGACGACGACGACGAAGGGATAGGACGTGCCAACTCTATTTCCCGTTTGCCCCCGATCTTGGAGCTCAGCCTCTGAGCCTCGCTTCCGATCCCGCCTCTTGTGGGTCTTGCGATCTTCCTCTTCGCTGTGCTCTTGTCGCTGCTACTGCTGCTCCTCCTCCTCCAGCGCGTCACCTGTCGATGGTCTTGGCCCCGTCCATCATCGCGACTCTTGCTTTGCTCTCAGTGGCAGTTGCATCGCCGTCGCATCGTGTCGCGACCCCTGGTCCTGGGTTCTGCCCCTCTTGCACGCCTTTGCTCCCCCTGCCACGCCCTGGCTTTGGCTCCTCTTGATCTTCCTTGCCCAGCGCCAGCACTTCAACTTCCTCCGTGACCCAGGGTCGCGTCCCCCTGGTCGCTTGTCCTTCTTCCTGACTTTGCTTTGAGGCTCCATAAAAATTTCTAATTAAAAAACAACATGGCTCAAGAAGACCATGGGCAGAGTCACGGTGACTCTCCCAGTAATCCTACAATTTCTGCCCCGACATCGAAGTCTCCTTCTCTAGCTCCCATAGTTACATCTGTCACCGCTCCTCCAGCTTCCAACACGACTGCTGGACCTCTCAACACTGCTGCTGCCGAGACGACCCTCCCACCCATCACCGAGCTTGCTTCAGTGCCGTTCACGGCTGCGGACCGCCCGACCGCCTCGACGACCGCTCCAGTTCCCACCTCTATACTCGCCGCATCCTCCGAATCCGAACCTTTCGCCGTCTCTTCTTCTGTGCCGACGCTCACGCCAGCCTCGGCTCCTGCTGCCTGTGCCGCTCCGCGCGCGGTTCCTCAGCAGAACGGCGACAGCAGGGCCCCCGAGGCTGCTTCGACACCCACGCACAAGTCGGAAATGTCCAACCAGCATCCAGGACTACCTCATGGTCAGCATGTGAGCTATCCGGGCTCCTCGATGCCTTATGCGTCCTCGGCAGGCCAATCAGCCGCCCAATATGCCCCTTATCCTGTAGTCACGAGTCAAGCAACGGAGCCGTACAGACCGAGTCCTATGCCTGTTAGTATGCCGCTGCCTAGCATGAGGACAATCGAGAACCCACATGGGCCTCCGGTATCGAATCCACAGGGCATGCCAATGAACATGCATATGGCGCCCACGTCAGGCGGTGTACCATTCTATAGCCACCAAGGCATACCAATGGCAAGCTACGGTCTTCCCGATTCTATGGCTCGTTATGCTATTCCTCACGATCCGCGGCTTCTGGGTCATAGGGGGCCGAAGAAGGTGTGTTGAAGCTTGGTTAGGGGTCTCGTTTCAACAGGCCATAGCCAGCCAAGGGTTT
The DNA here is from genome assembly GCA_013183765.1 of Fusarium xylarioides. Classification (NCBI taxonomy): domain Eukaryota; kingdom Fungi; phylum Ascomycota; class Sordariomycetes; order Hypocreales; family Nectriaceae; genus Fusarium; species Fusarium xylarioides. The sequence goes on from SRZU01000054.1 coordinate 163,115, forward strand.
GGAGATTGAAGCTGACTGTGACCTTTAGGAAATTAAACGTCGGACAAAAACAGGCTGTCTGACTTGCAGAAAGCGTCGTATAAAGGTGAGCTATGATTTCGTACTTATCTCCCCTTGTGCAGCTCGTGACCTTGAAACACGAGATGGGACGCGACGAATCAAGAAGATGACTTGGGAAGAAGGCGGGCTTCAGATGCGTGTCGCAGGTGGTGAGCTTAAAGCAGGTTATCCAAAACCCTGTGCTGCATCAAGCTTGCAGCTTCTTGCACACTTGCTCGTTTGCCAGGAGGTCACGGAAACAAGCAAGACTCACGTTCACGTAGCACTCATCGCCCTAGATTTCCCCATGTAATGCTTGTATCGCAATCGCCCCATCCCAACCTCAGAGCGCTCCAGTAAATGGATTGCCTCGGAGTCGAAGCTCCTCGAGGTTTTCGGAGCTCTGCTTAGCTTGTCATTGGTCACAGCTACCGTGCATCTCCTAGGCAGCTGCACAACCCCCCCTCTCTACTTTTTGGTGGAGATAGCACCCCGCCCAACACAGCTCTAACATCTCCTCCCAGTGCGACGAAACACACCCGACTTGCAACAACTGTAAAAAGTCGAAGCGCGAGTGTCTCGGTTACGACCCCATTTTCAGACAACAAGCTGGTGGACAATCATCTTCCAACATCCAACCTGCGCCCAGCCAAAGGACTCCTCCCACAGTTCCAAGCTCTGTGCCTTCAACTGTCCCTTCGTCGATAGCGCCCAACACTGCCCTTACCGCTCGACCCTCGAACTCATACGGCAGCCAACCATCTATGCTCCCAAGCTCGTACGCAACAGCTCACGCGACAACAGCAAGCCCTAACCCGCCTATCACCTCGCTTAGCTACGACTCGAGTTTTTCCAACGTTGCATCTCCTCCTGTCAAGTCCGAGTCGACATACGAGTATCCGCCCGCAATCGACCCAGCCCTTCAAGGATTCTCATCAATCTCAAACGCGGAAAGCTCTAGAGCGGTTGAACAAAGGCCTCTTGCCGACAACAACCAACATCTTAGAGGTGGCGCCCCTTACTATTGATTTCACCCTTGTTCGTCGTTTGCTGCGCTGCTGTTGAGAACATCTGCTTACGCGCGTTTCTGACAGCCAACAAAATGAAGATTGATGAAATTATCGATCTCCTGGGCACAGTTCCTCCGTCCCAGAATGTTGCCCACACTGAGGGGACTCGCAATGAAATCACCAAGGTGTATCATGAAATGTACGCACCTGGGCTTGCCTCTTTCTTCGAATCCGGGTGGTACCACTTTACAGAAAATGGATCTCCTTCGTTTCCTCAAAACCAGCGCCTCTTTGAATTAATGGCATCTTTTCTCAAGGCTTTGGAGGCTGTAAAGGTCAACGATCAAACCCAGATGGCCTACTCTGGTATTCTTGAGACGCGCCTTGTGTGGGAGCTTGCGCGAGCAGCATACGACCCTCCCGTTGCAGCTTCTGCTATCAGTACCACAACGCTGCCGCACGATGGTGATGCGAAGGAGACCCAAAACCGTGTCCGAGTTGTTGAGGCACTTTTGTGTGGAGACTATCTATCTGTCAACCCACTCTGCCCACCAATGCAAGACCCTGACAGTTACCGAAGTCGACAATTTGATTTCTGGTACAGCCTGGCTGAGTTCGTGCGTACGCGGGAGGACCCCACTGGTCCATCTGCCGCCAAGTCTAGGGAGGAAATACTTTCGAGAATGCGCTATCTACTTGATGGTCGTGAGAACCGCGATGTTCTCTACTCGATTGCAGTTGTTCGAGAACTTGCTCCCCAATTCGATTCTCCTTACAACAACGCTGCTCCTCAACATGCCGACGAGAGTGACCCCAAGAACAGACTCTCAGTTGCATCCAAGTTCATTTATGATGAGTCTCAGGTCACAGGTGGAACAACCAACGTCGTGCGACGTCTGTGCGACATTGCATACAGAGCCTTCGTCAATCCAGGTGTCAATATTGCCCGGAGATCTTGATATGATTTTGTTGGTGTTTTCGGGATTGGTTCCAAATTCCATCGTTTACAATTCGGCCATAGCCATAATTTCCTTTGTCAGTAACACAACATGACCTTTTGGTCATTCTTCACATTTCCTAACAAAAGCACTGTTCATCACTACAAAGCGGGATGTCGTTCGTTGCATCTTCTGGGGCATGGCGAGGGGTTCATTAAAAGTTTATTATTGTTCGTTTTGGTCTGTTTGCGGCGTTTTCTCCCCCACGGGGATAGTGAGGCATTGTCTTTTTTCTTTATTCCCCCTTTGTTCATAACGGCCTACATCATTCGATCTCGGTCGCGGCGTTTGCAAAAACAATGGCCCCTATGGTCTAAATGTATACCTTAATGCTCCTGCGGCTCGGCAGTGAGGGAGAAGAAGAGATATAGATTTCGGCATCAAGGGAACGGTAGAGACCTGACACGGAGTGGATCATATGGGAAGTAAAGGATACCAAAACGCTAGCGTGGATCTTTCCATAGTGGCATGCTCTGTTTTGCCCGGTTTGACATTCGATACAAGGCATTCATTCAACTTGACGCGGCGAGGCACAAGGTTCAGCTTTATTGAAGGACGGCTATACGAGAGCCCTTTTGGGTGTGTATGACTGGGATCTCGTCACAATGGGCTATTGTCTTGTTCGTCTAGGAGAAGTTGTGGCACTTAGCATCTAATACTGGTTACAATAATTAAATATTCCTCATTATTTCAACCAGCAGGTGCTGACAATACTGATTAACATGTAGTTGTCATTGGGAAACACGAAAGAGCCTTGAGATGGTCCTCTTCCATTCAACTTTACTCATGTGACTCACTACTGGGCTGCTTTACACAGCGGGCCGCATCACATAATCAGCTACGGTAGCGATAGATGCAATTTACTATGGTCGTAACACATGAAAAAGGTCAACGACTTGTCGAATTTGTGCAAGAATTACGAGCCCGTAGTATCTTTCACCCAGTATTACCTTAGTACTTATAGATACCTACCTACCTAGGTAAACCTCAGGAAGCAAGAAAACATCAGACCTTAATAACAGGGTGTTAAAATAAACCCAGTAAAAGGTATACTAAACTTTACCTAAACTTATATTAAGTTACCTGAGTCTTTTTGTCATCTATGATCAAAGCCCTGAGTTTTCTTCCCTCCCCTACCTAGGTACTAAGTAATCCGGGTCTTGCTATCGTTCGATTACCTATACTTCTATTTGTGGACTTGTCGTAACCTCCACTTGCTGGCGGCATCTAATGCAACTGCCTGTCAGACACTAGCCGCGTGTAGGGACCTTTGTAAATCGGCGAGTACGGCAACAATAGCCTCCTTTTTGGCATCGCCGTCGTGAGTCACTGAAGTGGTCATATCGGCAGGTACATTTGGTTTAAATGCCAACTCATAAGCTGCAAACTTCTCACTTTCTGGACTGATGAAGTAAGCTCAAGTTACACTATTTCTGATTCACTGTTCTTGTTTGAAACATCACAAACACTTGCGCCTTCGAGAGCACCTTGATCAGACAAACTTGCTATCTACTTCAAGGAGCATCCACCATGGCCAACACAAGAAAGTTAACAGCAACCTCCTCAACATGCGAGGAGCCGGGAGCAAAAATACTAGAGACACAACGACTCATCCTCCGTCGATTCTATCCGTCCGATGCAGAAGTCATGTCTCAAGCAGCTGACAACAAGTCTATCTCCAGAAACCTGCGCGATGGTTTCCCATCCCCTTACACACTGGGCGATGCATTGCATTTTATCAACAACGTGGCCAACAACTTTGACGGTGCTGGTCAACACTGTGGCATCTTTGTCAAGGCCAACATAACAGAGAACCCTTCGTCGGAACCGGTCTTTATAGGCACTATAGGCATGATGGCCAAGAACGACGTCTATTTCCGCACGTGGGAGATGGGCTACTGGTTGGCTGAGACGGCCTGGGGAAAAGGCTATGCAACTGAAGCTGCCAAGGCGCTCATACGATGGTGTTTCGAAACATGGCCTGAGTTAAACAGGATCGAGGCGTGTGCAAATGGGGGAAATAAAGCAAGCCAAAATGTACTAAGGAAGTCTGGACTCGTTGAGGAAGGCACCAGGAGAGGTGCTGTTTGCAAGAATGGGGAAATGGTAGACGAGGTTCTGTTTGGTCTGTTGAAGAGCGAACTATAGCGGAATAGGAGTAATAAAGGAAAATGTAGACCGAACACTAAGGAAATTATACTCATAATGCAGAGTCGTTTATCATATCAATCAGGTCGCTAGTCCAACTTGACATTAGGTTTGCGAAGTTCATCTCAGACATATAAAAAATAAGCAGAGGAACAAAATCAACTTCACTTACAGCTCCAGGATTGTGCAATGAACACCTTGTGGCCATTAAGCACGTCTTGCTGGATGTATCATTAAGTTTACTCAGTCTTCGCCTTGCAGGTAAGATTAACTCCAAAGTAGAAAGTGCCTTGTATTAGTTGCTATCCTCATCTAGAAATTGTTAGCTGGGGCAAATCAAGAATTCCTCGGTCTAAAGAATAGATGACGGCTTTGATTCTTAGCGGGAAGTTGCAGCGATAAGCTCGGGTTATTCAAAAGTGAGAGTTTTTTTCTAATAAGAAGAATCTAAAATCTCAAAATATATTGTCGAGACGCCTTGAGCCATACAAGATAGAGCAGAATGACTCTTCTCAATTATAGTAACTCGGCCGAGTGATGTGATGCAATTGGCGATAGATGTTGCTTGCGGAGTGGAAAAATCAACGAGTAATAGTTGATTGCTGATTGGCCATCCTCCTCCGCAAGAATAATAGTCCGGCCCACCACCAAGAGCAAAGCTCCCAGGTTTCGACACAGATCCCCGGACCGCGGGAGATGACGGCCACTATCACGAAGGCGAATTCCCCTCCATCAACCTGCCATTGACCTCGAGCCAGAGGCCCTCTCGGGAGACTCTACACATCTCGTCTCACTAACGGCCGTTCCCTCTCTGCTCTTCACACAATGGCTTCCCTCCGACTCGCCAGCCGAGGCGCCAAGAGCCTATGCATGCGGCCAGCAACATTCGCTGCCCGCCCTTTCTCGACGACTTGCCTGCGAAAGTACGCCGCCGCTGTCGAGCCCGTCGGCACCAGACTTGTCCCCGTTGACGAGGACTTCTCATCCGCCCAAGATGCCTACGGTCTCTCCAAGCCCCGAAAAGCCGGTACCCGAAAGTCGCGCGAGAACTCCGTCCAGGACCGAAAGGTTCGACACTATACCGTGAACTTTGGTCCTCAGCATCCCGCTGCCCACGGCGTGTTGCGTTTGATTCTCGAGCTCAACGGTGAAGAGATCGTGCGAGCCGACCCCCACGTCGGTCTGCTGCACCGAGGTACTGAGAAGTTGATCGAGTACAAGACATATCTCCAGGCTCTGCCTTACTTTGATCGACTTGATTACGTCTCTATGATGACCAACGAACAATGCTTCTCTCTTGCTGTTGAGAAGCTTCTCAACGTCGAAATCCCTGAGCGAGCCAAGTTTATCCGAACTCTGTTTGGCGAGATCACCCGTGTTCTAAATCATCTGATGTCTGTTCTCTCACACGCTATGGATGTTGGTGCTTTGACGCCTTTCTTGTGGGGTTTCGAAGAGCGTGAGAAGCTCATGGTAGGTGGATCATGAAGAGTTCAAGAAAATCAGCAATTGACACATTCCAGGAATTCTACGAGCGTGTTTCCGGTGCCCGTCTCCACGCTGCCTACGTTCGACCCGGTGGTGTTCATCAGGATATCCCTGTTGGCCTTCTCGACGATATTTACCAGTGGGCTACCCAATTCGGCGACCGAATCGACGAGACCGAGGAGATGTTGACTGATAACCGTATCTGGATTGAGCGATTGAGGGGTGTTGGTGTTGTTCCCGCCACTGAGGCCCTGAACCTTTCCTTCACTGGTGTGATGCTTCGAGGTTCTGGTGTTCCTTTCGATGTCCGAAAGAACCAGCCCTATGATGCCTACGACCAGGTTGAGTTCGACGTTCCCGTCGGAACCAACGGTGACTGCTACGACCGATACCTCTGCCGAATGGAAGAGTTCCGACAGTCTCTCCGCATTATCCACCAGTGCCTCAACAAGATGCCTGCGGGTCCCGTCCGTGTTGAGGACTACAAGGTCTCTCCTCCTCCTCGATCCGCCATGAAGGAGAACATGGAGGCTCTTATTCACCACTTTTTGCTCTACACCAAGGGCTACGCTGTTCCTCCTGGTGAGACCTACTCTGCCATCGAGGCCCCTAAGGGTGAGATGGGTGTGTACGTCGTTTCTGATGGTAGCGAGCGGCCATACCGATGCCACATTCGCGCTCCTGGTTTCGCCCACCTGGGTGGCTTCGATCACGTCTCCAAGGGTCACTTGCTGGCTGATGCTGTAGCGGTTATTGGTACTATGGATCTGGTGTTCGGTAAGTTTGCTTACTTGCGTTTACTGAGAAATTATAACGCTAACACAATCGTAGGTGAGGTCGATAGGTAAAGCAATTTCGAAAAGAAAGAAGGTTAGAATGGGTTTCTTTTGTTTGTAATCATAGCTGATAGGGGGACCACGGTAAATACTCCCACAAACGTCGTGTGCTCGAGCGAGAAGCTATGTAGAGGTGATGCGTGTTCTGAAATAGCAATGAATCATCTTATTTCCATTATTCTTGGGTGTGATTTGTACAGTTCTAGTGTTACAGACAAAAGTAGGTACATGTTTTAAGAGTTGGGGGGTTTGTCCGGCCAGAAGTCTACAGAAGCTTAGTACCAGTTCCAGAAGCCTGCTCCATAAAGAAATTCTTAAGGGCGCCGAGAGCATTGACAGTCCGGAGACCAACTGAACGAAGCGGCACAAGAGGACCGCTCTCGACAGAGTAGAGTTTATGAAGCTTGTCGCAAACGTTAAGAATGACATGATTGGCGGCATAGCGCTCGCTGTTGTAAGGCTCAAGAGACAGCTGAGTGCCAAGGTCCTGACCATGAGAGACAGCATACTCAATGGTTTTGGCTAGGCTCTGGGCATCCCCTTGACCCTGATTCAAGCCTTGACCAGCCAAGGGGTGAATGGTGTGCGCCGCATCGCCGACAAGTGCGACGCGTTCGCCAGTGTATGTATCGGCATGGCGCAGCTTCAGAGGGAAAGATGCGATGCTACCCTCCTGAACTCCAACAACAGTCTGTGGAAGGGACTCCGCATCAACGTGAGTGTGCTGCGAGCGCCAAGATAGCTCCTCTGCCTGGTTATTCTCCAGTGTATGCATGAAGCCAATGTCGACGGGACTCAAACGGAAGGCGGCGTTGACCATAGCGATAAAGTCCTTGGGGCTCAGACTCTTGAGCAAAGCGGCCTTCTCAGGTGTAGTAGACCAGACCAACGTAGCGTATTTTCCAGGCATAGGGAGCATGGCAACTGGGCCCGTAGGCAAGAATCGCTGGTACGCAATCTTGTTGAATTGGCCGCCCCAGCCCTCGCCTTCGAGCTCGAGCGTTGCGACAACGCCGTGTCTACCATAGTCCCATCCGCGGCTGTTGATACCGGCGAATGTGCGTACTGGACTGTTTGCCCCATCTGCGCCAACAAGGAGTCGTGCTGCCAGTGACTGGCCACTCGAGAGCTGCACGACTGGCCATTCGCTCAGATCCAATTCTTCGGTCTCCTTGCCCAGATCAATACTCTCCACCTTCGTATTGTCAAAGACGTCCACTCCGCCGAGTTCTTGCAATCTCTTGAGCAGGCCGGATGTCAAGTTCAGATTTTCAGCCATGTAGGCAATTGTCTTGTCCCCGGTCGTACTGGGTGGCCAGTCGAACTCTATACGGGCACCTGTTACTCCATCCCAAACCTGCATCTCCTGGTAGTCCTGCACACGTTCACGCTGTAAATGTCGCCATGCGCCGATTTTATCGAGGTATTGAGCCGATGCAGGGGTAAGGGAACTGCATCGGTTGGAGAATTGGGTCAAAGGTAGTGAAAACGACTTGGTTTTGGAAAGGTCCTGGGCTTCGATGAGGGCAACTCGGAGACCAGCCGTTAGAGGATTAGCCCCTACTGTTTGTTAGTTATTTACTGATTGAGCGGACAAGAAAAAACTCACGAAGAGCTGTCAGTAAGCTCAGACCTGCTGGCCCACCGCCAACACATACAACATCATAGATACTGTCCTGTGTCGAAGTGGAAGCCTGGCGAAGCTGATACTGATATTGTCGTACACAGCTCCGACAGACGAAGCCGGGCTTTCCCAGCACAGATTTTCGAGCCAGCATTGGTACCCGATATCAATTAATCCCCTAGATTCGAAGAGCCAAGCACAAACCCTTTTCCAAAGTATGACTTGTAGCTCCAACAAATCTTCTAAATCGTCCCTCGATCGTTCGATAGGTAGCTCGCGGGACAAAAGTGGCGCAATATGTGGCTGACAGCATCTGTGGCGATGCCATACCAGGCGCACTTACATGGGTGGAAGATCCAGCGGGTCAAGTGACAGGGGAGTGCCTCTGTACCACGAGCTTGATTTGAGTTGCCACAGACAACCGCGCTACTCAACTTATCATTGCGTCAAGGGTCTCACCCGCGCCCGTCATCAACAATTCGCCTGTCAACCCAGAGACAAGCCGTTTTCACACGATCCATTCCCCCACTGCGACTAAAATTTGCTGCTTTTTGCCTTTTGTTCTTGTGAAAACCAAACTTGATCAATTTTCTCCTGTCTTCATCGTCGCAGAAAGCCATCGTGGGAGATCAGGATTGTTGCGTGGCCCTTCTTTGTTGTTCTCCTGCATACACAAAGCTATAGCTCAAGGCATAGGCGGTCTCATTCCTGCGGCCTGAACACCATCCCGCATCGTCATCCTCGTTTATGCTCTAAAACTCTTTTCGCTTATCGCGCTCTCTTGGTCTCAACTGCCGCCATGGCCGACATGGAGGACTACCTCGAAGAAGGGTTTGACCCACGTTCAGTCACTATTCCGCGTCTGCGATCCATTCTTGTCACGCATAATGTTGAGTATCCCGCGACAGCCAAAAAGGCCCAGCTCGTCGAGCTGGTTGAAGATCATGTACTGGCTCAGGCGCCAAAGCTGCGGGCTCAGCGCGCCCGAGCTAAGAGATCAAGCATGGGAATCGTGAATGCCGGCAGTCCGGAAGATAACGGCACCTGGGATGACTACGATCTCCCACCTCCGTCGACTACCAAGAGGCGTTCGAAGTCTCCTCGAAAGTCGTCGGCACGTGTCAAGGCTGAGGATGATGTCCTGGCGACCCCTGTGCCCAGGAGTCCTACCAAACGCAGCACACGATCAGTAAGCCGTGCGCTTTCTCACGCTGACGACCACGACAACTACGATGCCCCTCGTTCCATTCGCCAACCGAGGAGGACAGTTACGCCACAGATCAAAGATGAACCACAAGAAGAAGAGACAATCCTGCCCGACCACGAAGAAAGCGTGTTCACTCACGATAATCCTTTTCAGAGTGGCAGTTCGCCTGCTCAACATAAAACACCCACCAATCGCCGCCGTACAACTGCCGGCGACTCCATCAGAAGTGTAAAGTCATCGTCCCGGCGCAGGACAGATGGCTGCAATGACGATTATGAAGATGATGTTGAGCCTACTCCCAGATACCGCGAGCCGACTCCGGATTTACTGGAACCTGGTGAGGAGTTCACTCCGAACGAGCAATTAGAATTGGAGCAAGCTGCAAGCCGGGGTGAAATGGAGATCGAGCCTCGCAAGCCTTCTCAACAGGTATCTCGAAGAGGTGGTTTTAAGGCACCTCTCTTTGTCCTCATGATGTCTCTTTTTGGAGCTTACCTTGCTTGGTATCGTCAAGAGAAAATCGCGGTTGGCTATTGCGAGGTCGGTGGTCAAGCAAAACCACTTTTTTCACAAGACATTCCTGTCCCCGACGCTCTTATTCCTTTCGTTGAGCCTCAGTGCGAGCCTTGCCCTTCGCACGCGTACTGTTACCATGACTTTTCGGTTCGTTGCGAGAATGGATTTATTCTCAAGCCACACCCATTGTCTCTTGGTGGGCTAGTGCCACTTCCACCTACTTGTGAGCCGGATGGCGAGAAAGCGCGCCGCGTTAAAGCTGTAGCTGATAGAGCTATTGAAGAACTCAGAGATCGCCGAGCTCAGTATGAGTGCGGAGAGCTTGTTGGTGAGGATGGCAAGAAAGAGGAATCTCCTGCGATGGCTGAACACGAGCTTAAGGCGACCGTGAGCCGCAAGAGGTCCAAAAGACTCAACGAGGAGGAGTTTGATGAACTGTGGGCTGCCGCCATTGGCGAGGTCGCAGCTAGAGATGAGGTCGAGATCATCGAGACAGCACCGTAAGTTCTTTCTCTCTTCACAGCTCACGACTTTCATGACCGAACTGGCGACAATTTCATTGCTCCAACTGTTTCTGACTATTGACTAACCAGATCCACCATTGACCCTACAGATCGTCCAATTCCTCCGATCTTTCAGACAGATGGCTATCGTCCTCGTCTCTCGCTCGCCTTCCGTACACCTGCGCGATTAAACGATCAATCCGACTCGGCATGGCAAGATATCGATTCCCAGCTGGATTTTTGATCATTGTAATTTTCGTTATTTTCTACTTGCGAGCTCGATATCGGAAGCACGTAGCCACAACTGCTCAAATTCCAGCTCTCGTCGACCTAGTCCTGGGTAGACTTGCCAATCAGAAGGAACTAGGTGAAGAAGGCATCGATGATCCTTGGTTGTTTCTACCGAACTTGAGAGATGACGTCCTCCGGGCTTATCACTCATTGTCTGAGCGAGAACGCATCTGGCAGCGGGTTCGAGCTGTTGTAGAACAAAACAGCAATGTTCGAACCAGCCAGCGCGAAGGGAGAAGCGGCGAGGTAGGTCGCGCTTGGGAGTGGATTGGCCCTGTTGCTGGCGACGGTGCAAGGAGGCGACGGAGCGGCCGAGTATCACTCGGTCCTAACTCTCAGTTAGAGTCTCCAGAGCCAACAAAGGGAACCCCAGATGTTAAAAAGTGGGAGGAATCGAGACCGATCTACTAATATTCACGTTCATTATTTCTCGTCAAGTTTCCTGCTTTACGCATTTCTTAATTACCATTTCCTAAATGTTTGACGAAAGAGGGTGGTTCTCTTGGACAAAGATATCCGGAAGCATAGAGCATCTGTCTTTGGAATTGGAATTGGCGTTGGAGGTTGCTGGTCTTTTCCATGTATGATTAATCATGTGTAGATGCACGATATTTTCAGAACAACCTATATTCATATTCATCAAAGAGCCTCGAGTAACGATGAAGCATTGTGACCAAATGAGACGATTTGCGAATTACTGCCACAGTGTACGGCGGGCATTTGTCGAAATGATTCACTAGGAAGGACGAAGTTGTTGTGCTGAAATGTTTTGTTTTGGACATTTGCTATACGCCGAGGATAGGCGATATCGGAGATTCCGACCTTTCCCGACGAGCAATTTACAAGCTCCGACAAACCCAATTGAACACAATCGACCCAAAACTTCCCAAGATCTCACGGGTAATAGCTTTCCGACAGTGAAGTAACTAGGGTCTTGATTGATTCGGCTAATGCACAGGTGTTGTTATGACACAGAAGAGGTACAAAGAAAAACCGTGGAATCTAGGGACCGAGACTCTAGCGGCGGCGTGTAATTATCTATTGGGCCTTGGAGGCAACGATCTCTGGGGGGAAAGGTTAGTAATGCTATTAGTTGACAATAATTCGCTACACGTACTCTCAATATCAGCAACACTCTGCTGGAGGATCTGCTGAAGGACCTTGGGGTTCTCAAGCTCCTTCTGGACCTTTGCGATAACGGACTGAGCGAGCTCCTTCTGTTGTCGCTGCTTGACCTGGCCTTCGTATCGGACCCAAGAGTCAAGGACGGTCTTGGCCTCAGCAGCAAGAGCAGTCTTCTGCTCCAACTCGAAAGCCTCAGCCTCAAGCTTGGCGGTCTCCTACAAACACAACCATAATCAGCCACATTTCCAGCTACCATCCAACGGACACTTCGGAATTACCTTGGAAACCTCGAAAAGATTCTTGGTAATCTCAACAACGCTGCCCATCTGCTTGACGTCCTCAATGCGGCCCTTGACGGCCTCGGTGTGGTCGGCACGGGCGCTGTTGAGGATGTTCTTGATCTTGTTGTTCTGCGTCTCAGCCCACTCCCTGTAGGCCGGGCCACCATACTTGATCAAGGCACCCCAGACTGAGAGAAGGGAGATGGCGATGATGGTCTCCTCGTTCATGACGTAGTACTCGCTGGAGATTGCGTAGATGGAAAGACCAGCGGCGGAGCTCAGGATGGCGCTCTTGCTGAGCAGGCTGTTACCAGGAAGAGCGTCAATGATGCTCTGGGCCTTCTTCTTGGGGTCCTCAGCGGGAACATTGCTGTTGTATCGCGCGGCGGCAACAGAGATGGCAGGGGCAGCTCGGCGGGCGAGGACGGGTCGGAGGAGGGGAGCGCCTACACATAGGGAGTCAGCACATGAGTCGGCGGTGCGCCAATTGGGTTCGAATTGGGTTCGGTTCGAGGGTTTCGAGGTTTCTTCACATACCGACGGCGCTTCGTGCCAAGCGTGACGCCATTGTGAGATGGTTCGTGATGGGGGTATCCGGGGCTTGTCGTTGATCGGAGAGCTGGAAGTGAGGTTGAGGTTTTATCGCGCTAGTTCGGCAACAATCAAGAACACGTGACCTCGATACATCAGATTTAGATCTGGAGCCGGCATTTTACCGTTGGCTCATAGGTGGATATGATTGGCCAAATTTTCAACAATCAATGAAAGATTTCGAGATTTTGCTTTCATGAACTTGAACGTAGTAAGTTTTTCTCAAAGTAAGGACTTTAACTTTTTTTTAAAATAAAAAAAGCCAAAAGTAACAGTTTATTTTACTGCGCAAATTATATTAAACAGATTCATCACACCCTCCACGATGCCAAAGGCGGCCTCTGCAGAGGGCCTGAAGCGCAAGAGGTCTTCTTCAACCCATGAGAAGCCCACTGAGCGACGAAAGAGAGCATCGTCAACATCCAGCAATGAATCCGAAGATGCCAGCGCGAAAATTTTGTCAATGGAAGAAGGGATTCTAGAGTCACGGAAGAACTACAACGATCTCACCATTTTGCTCAGTACTGCAAATGACTTTAAGAATGGGGGCCAGGAGAGCATGCTCTCTACAGTTGTCCTGTGCCGAATCTTTATCCGATTACTCACTCAAGGCTCTTTGATCGCCAAGAAGACTCTAACTGAGAAAGATCTTTTTATTGTGGGATGGCTGAAGGAGCGGTTTGCCGAGTTCAAGAAAATTCTGGTTACTATTCTACAGGATGAAGAGTTGGCGACCCCAGCATTGACCTTATGCATGAAAACACTCAAGGCAGAGGGCGGGTTCTTTTATGACAAGGACGAGTACACATTCCCTCGAGCTTTCCTTCGAGAGATCGTTTCCTCATTATTCGAGAGCGAAAATGAGGATGTGATCAAGGCATATGTGGAAGAGTATGTGGAGCAATACGACGATATCCGCTACTTTACCTTCAACGCAGTCAAGTAAGTCGCCTCTCATTCTTTTCAAACGTTAACTCATGGAGCTCTCGACTGACCATCACCTAGACACATTGTGGAGAAACAAGAAGGCAATGCTTCGCCAGAGCTCTTTGACCGATGCTTTGCGCTCTTGTCAGCTTTGGACGGTGTCCCTGAATCTGCCGATCAGCTTGAAGATTTCTTCGTTCCCAAACCAAAGAAGAAGACACATAATCTACGAAACGTCAATCAGCACAAGAAACAAGCTCAGGAGGCATGGCTCTCTCTCATGACCCTTGTTGAGGAAAAGGACCAGCGAAAGCAAATTCTCAACGTCATCTCGACTGTGATTGCTCCTTGGTTCACAAAACCCGAGTTACTTTCGGACTTTCTGACAAATTGCTACGATTCGGGCGGTTCGATGTCTCTTTTGGCTCTGTCCGGTGTCTTTTACTTGATTTCGGAACGCAACCTTGACTATCCCTCATTCTACACCAAGCTCTACTCTCTCCTCGACCGCGACATTCTTCACTCCAAGCATCGATCCCGATTCTTCCGTCTTTTAGACACATTTCTTGCTTCGACACATCTACCAGCGGCCATGGTGGCCAGCTTTATCAAGCGCCTTGCTCGTCTTGCGCTCAACGCACCCCCTGGAGCTATCGTTTTCGTGACTCCTTGGATCTACAACCTACTCAAGCGTCACCCAACATGTACATTCATGATTCATCGAGAGGTTCAAGATCCAGAGGTGAAGAAGCAAATTGAGGAGCACGGTGTCGATGATCCTTTCCTCTCCGAAGAGGCGGACCCTATGCAAACAGATGCGATAGAAAGCTGCCTTTGGGAGCTTGTTCAACTTCAATCGCATTATCATCCTAACGTTGCAACTATCACCAAGATCATCTCGGAGCAGTTCACGAAGCAGTCTTACAACATCGAAGATTTCCTCGACCATTCATATGCCACTGTAAGCCCCCATTCCTTCGGCAATATATGTCGGGCACTTTGCTAACAGTCACGTAGCTCCTCGAAGCCGAGATGACAAAGGATGTAAAGAAGGCACCTGTTATCGAGTTTCACATCCCTAAAAAGGTCTTCACGCCAAATGACGGGGAGGCTGAGGCCGAACCAGATAGCTTACTAGTTAAATTGTGGGACTTTGGTAACTGAGGTTGATTGAGGATTGTTTTTGATACCATGCATATGTTGTTCTGGCGGAGACGGGTTCCATAAGGGGAAAACACGGAACTCGGTACTACTCTGGTATATATCAGCAGAATATATGCTGATAATAATAGAAATTTAGACCTAACATATCAGAGATAACATACCTCTAAAGTGCTGGATATTTAAAGAGAGATGCTAAAGCCACACATAAAGTGACCGAGACTTGGAGCCAAGCAAGCTGAAGACTACCTTAGGTAGGTGATAATTTTCTATCTTGTACTGTGAAATATGCAAAAAGATAAACATCCGATCCTGCAAGTGATCGGTCCCATCGACGCGGGCCTGATTCGAACAGACGCCTCCGAAGAGAATAGATTTCTAGTCTATCGCATTAGACCACTCTGCCACCGCGCCTTCGCTGGGGATTGATTCCGGTGAAAATTATCCAGCACCAGGAACACGTCTGCTCGGATCCATGCCTTACCTTGTAGCACATCCATTGATGCTGTAGATGGAAATAGGCATCGTGGTTTAGTCGCATAGGTATGTTCAGACTAATACTGACCACAGAACAAGTCGGCGCTACAAGTGGTCCAATGAGTTAGTAGGTAGGTACTTACTGACCCAGTAAGGTAGTCTACCGTACAGGTACTATGAAACCTCCATATATCTCTATCACTGAAGACCTGAAGCAAATCACCCCAGACTGTGGGGATCTATAGGTTGCTATTTACAGCAAGTACATCGCCATAGGTTACTGGTCAGCCTGTGTCTGTTTGCAGCCCGCCCTGTTGGATCGCCGCTAAAGTTAAGCATCCTGTTTACTGTGAACGCATCACGTGGGCAGCAATTGTGGCCGTCCGCCGTTTACCACGATCGATATTATTCAAGACAAAGTGTAAGCGATGAGAAGTCGATTCAGAAAAACCCGTTCATATGTTAACTCTAAAAAATAAGGTGATTCTTGGCCTGCTCTTGACCTCCACTATCTCAGGGTTGTCTGTTAGTGGAAACTACACTAAAATATTATCCCTGTCAACCATTGATAGCTGACATCATTACCTCTTCATTTGCAGCTCCAAGCGAGAAATCCCACCCGACTGCACCTCGGGCGTTGGTGGTCTTCCTCTCCTCCTCGGCCTTCTTCTCTTCTCATACGTCTTAAAAACGCTCGTTCACCCATTGAAGGTATTCGCGATGTCTAGCAATCGTTTTGCCGACCTGGCAAGCACTAGCAAAGCAACTCCTCCTGCTTCGACCTCCAATCAACTCCAGGCTCCTGAGTCTTCAAATAACTCCAACGCATCCAAGGCTAGGAAAAGAAAGGGCCATCGCGGCGGCAGGAAGAAGCGAACGCGCAGAAAGAGTTTTGCGGCATTGGATGATGATGATCACGATGAGGATCGCGAAGCAACGGGAGAAGGGTTCTTCAATCTTCCGAGAGCCAACTTGAGCAATACCAGTATAGATAGTGAGGCATTGTTGGATCATCGGTAAGCTAGACTGGCCGGGACGAATATTGAGGGCAATATCCTAACAAAAGCTTCTAGGGACCATCAACCCTTGCGTCCCCGTCGAGCATCAACGACGCCAGCTGCCAGCGGCATACCAGTCTCACCTTACTCGGGTTCAGCCAGCAACCGCCTACGATCGATACCAGCTGTCTCTGCCGAGGAAGAGCATCCTGACCACACACCGTGGGACGAGAATGCACCATTGCTCGGCGAATCAGTGACTTCCGGTTACGGCGCAAGTGACGCAAGGTCAAACCAAACGAGAAGTCGTCGCGCGTCTATCAAGTCTTCAACGACACGCCTAGGAACCTCGTCTGGCGCAAGAGATAACTACGACGTCAACGCCCCTCCATCCATGCCAGGCTCGCCTACTTTTGGTACCGCGGACCGTATTGAACTAAGCTTGGGGGATGTTATGATTCGGGATGGGCTCGGGGCAAGTCGCGACGACTCTCCGCATCGCATGATGGGTGACATCGACATCCTCTCCGATATGGAGGGTATGGGTGACAATCGCCCTGATATGGGCCGGCGAATGGCAACCGGAGCTGAGCAGGACGTTTGCTTTCCTGCTCCTGGGATGTCAGAGCTCGGAGATGACGATACACAATCGCAGGCCCATGAGCACCGACAGTATCGCACGCGCCGTCGCCGTGGTCAATGGCCTGACTTATCTGTGCTGGAGGAATGGAGCCACATGGAAAAGGAGGACCGAACGGAGGAGCGCCGTGTCAAGAGAATCACAGAACCGCAGCTCATCAACGGCCGCTTGCGCCCCGTGCGTAAGGGATGGTACCAGACGGACGAAGAGTCCCCATATCGTTTTACCTATTTCAACGAGGAGTTCCAGAGCACAATTCACAGTCAGACTATCTCTGAGCTGGTTCAGCCTGGTGGTGGCTTCCGGGAACTTTTTGTTCCAGATCCTCGGGTTCTATCCGACGATGAATCAGACGAAGACGACATGGAACCTGCACCTCTTCCAACAGGCTTGCGCCATCATAGCACCGCTACAGAGGTTAACTCCAAAGTTCACACGCGCCAGCCATCACTGTCGACAGTTCATGATCACCACGACTTGCGCGAAGGGACTACGTCGCCGCTCAAGGATCCTCTCGCCCATGTTGCTTCAAGAAGCGAATCTGGACGTGCTACCCCTACTGGACGGAAGTCTGTCGATGAAAGTGTTCATGTTTCTCAGAACACTGCAGGCGAACCAAAGGAAAGGACTGTCAGGTACGGAGAAAGACCAGTCTGGTGGCTTGATGTCCTCTGCCCAACGGAGCCTGAGATGAAGGTCATATCTAAAGCTTTTGGCATTCACCCACTTACTGCAGAGGATATTATGCTTCAGGAGGCTCGCGAGAAGGTCGAGCTCTTCCGACATTATTACTTCGTCAACTATCGGTCGTTCGACCAAGACAACAACAGTGATAACTTTCTTGAGCCAGTTGATATGTATGTGGTAGTATTTCGCGAAGGCGTTCTCAGCTTTCACTTCTCCAAGACGCCTCATCCCGCCAATGTCCGACGCAGGATCCGGCAACTGAAAGATTATCTCATTCTTTCTTCAGATTGGATCTCATACGCTATTATCGACGATATTACCGACGTGTTTGCTCCCTTGATACAGAATATCGAGGACGAAGTTGACGAGATCGACGACGCCATCCTAAAGCTGCATTCGTCTGCTGATAAGCGACTTAACGAGACCTCCTCCAAGAATGATGATGCACTTACAAGCTCAGATCCAAGCACAGATATGCTTCGGCGAGTGGGAGATTGCAGAAAGCGAGTCATGAGTCTATACAGGCTGCTAGGCAACAAGGCAGATGTAATCAAGGGATTTGCTAAGCGTTGCAATGAGCGGTGGGAGGTTGCGCCACGGTCTGAGATTGGTTTGTATCTCGGTGACATTCAAGACCATATCGTCACAATGACAGCCAACCTGGGCCACTATGAAAAGTAAGAATTTTCTATACGATTGGAGCTACATTTTGCTAACATGTACAGGATACTGGCTCGATCTCACGGTAACTACCTCGCACAGATCAACATTCGGATGAATGAGCGTCAAGAACAGACGGCAGATGTCCTCGGCAAGCTCACTGTCCTCGGTACGATTGTGCTCCCCATGAACATCATCACGGGTCTTTGGGGTATGAACGTATGGGTGCCAGGCCAGGAATACGAAGGAGACCTTACGTGGTTCTTTTGGATTACCGCTGGTCTGTTGTTCTTTGGCCTGGCGTGCTATATGATCGCCAAGAGGGTCTATAACATTGTTTAAAACCACACAAACCTCTTGGTACATACGGATATTTATAAAGGGTAGACATTGGTGCTTTTTATGCACATTCTGATCCGCGGCACATGGCAAGGCACACAGCCAACTTGTCCCTGCTGCTTCGTTCTCTTTGTCATTTGGTGTTTGAAGAGTTGTTTTGGAAAATGAATGTCTATCTGGGACTCGTTATTCTGCGAACACGTATACCTCTGGGCTGGGCTGTTAGAAAGGATGGGACTGCTAGGGAGGTTGTTCTACAGGCGGTGTTTATGGCTCAAGATTCGTTCACGCAAAATTGTCAAAAACCACTACTATAATACTTAGTTCTTCTCTGAAAATGTTGCAGCACTAGATTCGGTCATTTTGGAGGCGCGGAATCAATTTGTAGTGTCATTCGTTTTCATGACAAGCATTTGTTCAGTTCTGTGCTTGCTTGGTTATCATCTCAATTCAGTTTCAGTTTCGGGAGCCACACAACTTCATCCTGTCTCACCAACCAGATACTTGTATTTAATACCTATAGTACTCATAGTCTGTTCGATTTCCAAAGGCAGTTCCCAAGTTCTCCTCATATTAACGATATTGAATGAGTATGACTAACATATAAAGATACCCACCCCTCAGGGAGCAAGAAAATATTAGACCTTAAAATATATTAAAGTATCACAATAAATTCAGTAAAAGGTATACTGAGATTATCCTATATTTTTACTAAGTTACCTAAGTCTTCATATCATTTAGGATCGAAGTTCTGAGTTTTGCTTCCCCCTAGCCACCCTATACTTGAACTGTGCTGGAGCAACACTTGTTCTCACACCATCAAGACCAAAAGCCACGAATAAGAAATATGCTTCCAGAGCCCAATTACATAGAGTTATAATTGATCTCTTGTGCATCTAGATTTACACGCATAGTACATGCATATATTGTCCTGCTTTCCGGTTATTGCCCAGAAATGACTTCCTCCCTAACACTAAATTCATACCTGAGCCTGCGCCCCAACGCCTTATACACCAAATGCCGACCTCGGCCAGGATACGACGCGCCGTTGACATGTTGGATAATGTGTAATGATCTGTGAAGTTTCTGACGACGGACGCCTGAAACGTGCCGGAGAGTATATGTGCCTACCTCCGCTGTCCAGCAAACGTAGCACGGAGAGCCAAAATTTGTTGCCTCTCCGCCTCAGGAAGCATGTCAATTTGGGACTGAGGGAGCTCCATCACTGCGCGCATCAAGGCATCGGGATCCTGCGCAGCTTGTGCGGGAGCCGCGACAGGAGCGGCAGCATAGGGCTGAGGTGGTGCCTGATAAGGCATAGCAGCAACAGGAGGAGTGTTACTGGCAACCGGGTAGCTAGGCATGGGCGCAGGAGGGAACGCAGCCGGGGGAGCTCCAGGCTCAACGACAGACTGGATGGCTTCGGGAGAAACGAGCCCCATGAGGAGAAGAGCCTGGAACACAGCGTAGGCCAGCTGAGGCGCTTGTTGGAGGAGCTCGGTGGCGCGCTGCGGTTCGCTACTGGCAAGTGTCTTCATCTGGGAGAGAATATCGAGGAGTTGAGGAGGAGGAAGGGTTTCGAGCGTTCGTGAGATAGCGTCGGCGCAAGAGACACCGTGAGGAAGCTCCTTTCCAGCAGGCAGAGGAGGAAGACTGTTTGGCTGAGCATTGTAGCTGGGAGCTGCGCCATTGGAGACGTGCGGGTTGTAGTTAGATATGGCCGGGTCCTTGTCGTCATCGCTACTCTTTTGGTCGTTACTAAAATCGACGCGAAGCTTTCGTCCCATGATCTCGAAATCGTTCAGGTTACGCACAGCGGACGACGCAGAATCTGCATGACTGGGTTAGAAACATTAAGTCTTCAAGGGCTACTAAAATCCATACCGGTATCTGGATAGTCTGCGAAACCGAATCCTTTAGGTCGTCCAGTCTCGGGATCATACACAAGACGAAATCGCTCGACTTTGCCTGCGCTGCTGAAAATATCGGTGATTTGCTCTTCGGTCAAGCCTGGAATAAGAGTCAGATGCGATGCGATGCGACTACCAACCATGACAAAGTGGTGAACTCACCATAGGGAATATTGCCTACAAAGACGACGCGAGAGGGTGGTCTTGTCGACATATTGAAGTTTCTGTGATGTGAGCGTATCCGGAAGAAGAAAGAGGATTAAAGAAGGCGAAAAACCAAACAATTCTGGTCCTGGTCAATTTTTATATCACAAAGTGAAGATAAGAAGAGGCGGCCCGAGATGTAATGCAATGTCAAAGCCTGGGAGAAGTTATTGAATTTCTCAGCCTTGCCAATGAACAAAGGTTAGGCTGATGGGCAAACCTAGAGCTACGGTGGAGACGATCTGCTGGCCATTCAAAACACAGAGACAGCTGGGTCTCTGTTCCAGACTTACAGGCCCCAGAAGCCCTGAGTCAAACCCGTCCTGGCTTAGTGCAAAAATAGAGGATACTAGACCCTGCAAAGCGCCCCCCGGAGCTACTGTACGTTTTAGAAGAGGACGTCAGCCGCAGTAGGAAAAAGGTGGCCTTTTTGGATTTGGGGAAAACGACTGGACAACTTGTACTGTAATTCTGTTCTCGCATTTGCTTGGTGTTTCTTTTATTTGAATTGTCCGGATCCTCGAGTGCCAGGTGCAGATCCGCAATCAACAGCGAGAAACTCCAGTCGATGCTGCCTCTCCTTTTTGATAGCTGATTCTTTTGTTACATACTCGTTACTCTATCTCGCCATCAACCCTCTCCTTTTTGATTGGCGCCTCAGTTACGGATACCCTCGACTTACAACTGCAACTGCGCCGGCTTTCTTCGTCGCAAATAGGTCATCATGCCTCCGAAATCGAGATTCACAAGGCTCGATGCCTTTACCAAGACGGTCGATGAGGCAAGAATCCGAACGACAAGCGGTGGTATCGTCACTATCGCGTCGCTACTAGTGGTCCTGTTCCTGTCATGGGGTGAATGGGCAGAATATCGACGCATTGAAATACACCCGGAGCTCATTGTGGACAAGGGAAGAGGTAGGAAAGCCTTTGCTATTCCTAGGAATAAAGCGTAACTTCCGCTCGAATGCTGACATACTGTGGCTTACAGGAGAGCGCATGGAGATTCACTTAAATATCACATTCCCCAAGATGCCCTGCGAGCTCTTGACTCTTGACGTTATGGATGTGTCTGGCGAACAACAACACGGAGTCATGCACGGAGTGAACAAGGTCCGCCTCCAGCCTGCTAATCAAGGCGGTGCTGTTATCGATATCAAGTCTCTTGCGCTACACGACGAGTCCGCTGACCATCTCGATCCCTCATACTGTGGTGGCTGTTACGGCGCTCAGCCTCCTGCCAATGCTCGCAAGGCTGGGTGCTGCCAGACTTGCGACGAAGTCCGCGAAGCCTATGCGCAGTCCTCGTGGGCCTTTGGCCGTGGCGAGGGTGTTGAGCAGTGTGAGAGAGAACACTATGGTGAGAAGCTGGATGCCCAGCGCGAGGAGGGATGCCGTATCGAGGGTGGCCTGCGTGTGAACAAGGTCATTGGTAACTTCCACTTTGCTCCCGGCCGCAGCTTTAGCAGCGGCAACATGCACGTCCACGACTTGAAGAATTACTGGGATGTCCCCAAGGGCAAGGCGCACGACTTCACTCACTACATCCACTCTCTCCGTTTCGGACCTCAGCTGCCCGACAATATTGCCAAGAAGGTTGGCACCAAGAGCTCGCTTTGGACCAACCACCACCAGAACCCCCTCGACAACACACGCCAGGAAATCCACGACCCCAACTTCAACTTTATGTACTTCGTCAAGATCGTGCCTACCTCCTACCTTCCTCTCGGCTGGGATAACAAGGGTATCAAGATTGCTGGTCTTTTGCAGGACGACAACGCGGGCCTTGGAGCCTACGGTTACTCTGAAGATGGCAGTGTTGAGACTCACCAGTACTCTGTGACGAGCCACAAGAGAAGTCTGGCGGGTGGTAACGATGCCGCTGAGGGCCACGCAGAGCGTCAGCACACCAGTGGTGGTATTCCTGGAGTATTCTTTTCCTACGTACGTACATGTATCCTGACACTCGAAGCATATCTCGAAGCATATCTCGAGGCTAACATCTGTCTAGGACATCTCGCCCATGAAGGTTGTTAACCGTGAGGAAAAAGCCAAGACCTTCAGTGGTTTCCTGGCCGGACTTTGCGCCATCGTTGGTGGAACCCTGACTGTTGCTGCTGCTGTGGATCGAGGACTGTTTGAGGGTGCGGCTCGTATCAAGAAGATGCGAACCAAGGACCAGTGAAGGGGAAATTAGCCCGTTCAAGTCTACAATGTGAGATCAGCTCGGTTTGGTGGATGGGCTTTGACGGAGGGGTTCATTGGTGGGAGCAGTTGCATGTAGATATCGCAAAAGTCCAGTGCTATATGCGTTGGCGGGTAGGCGTTCTGGAATAGTTGGGATTTGAGCAGCGCTGTAAAGAACATGAGACTGCGAATTGAATATACTTGACATTTATGCACGAAATCTTGATCGAGTTCATTTGAAGAATGATTTGACGTAGGATGAACCTAAGGATGTTTCATGAGGCGGCTAAAAACGAAACTCGCTTATCCCTACCAATAGTTTCAACGGCCATACAAGGGAAGATTTATTGAGATCTACAAACTCACAAGCATGGGACATGGGGGATCATGGGAATTTCTTGAGCTTGTCCTCGGGGGGGAAAATACATGAGACTGGCTTACACCAAAATCCACCGATCTACCACCAAATCCAGTCTCGTGTTTTATCCCCCCCCCTAGCTTGTCTTTTCAATTAACTCCGTAGTACTCTGTACTACTCAGGACTACTGGGGGATCGTGGAAACCATGCCCATGGAGTCGATCTTTGCTGACTTTGTACCTGACAAGAAGGACGATCACGGAGATTAGTGACGAGATAGAGATGACTGTACGTAAGCATATAAAGCGAAAGGTTTTCGCTAATAGTTTGCTGTTCTATCTGACACAAAGACTCAGCTAGGGTTCCATGATATCGTCGTAGCGAGAAGCGGCAGTCAGAAAGGCGAATGTTGATCCCCAAAGAGGGTGCCTGGTTGGTCCTTGATGATGCAGAGAAGCAACATTATTAAAATGAACGGGCTGCTCTGACCACTTACATATGGACGTTATACGATGATCTAACGTTCAGAACGCCAGCTTGGCTAACTACGTAGTTCAAAAGGGCTGCAGAGAGTACCAATGCATTGATTGGCTCTCTAGTTTAGCACAGGTGATCATCTCAAAAACTCAATCTCAAATCAAGTCAAGTTGGTTGCTTTGGCCTGTTCATGTCGACGTACGTATCGTCTTATAAGTGAGTCTCTTGTTAAGCAGGCCAGCTAGGCCAGTACAGTTATGAAACCCAACATCACTACAAATATTGATATGAGCAGTCACGATAGTGGTGAAACGCTAGCCACATGCAGTAATGAGAATCGAGTTGTGACACGATTCCACTGTTAGCCTTCTGCGTCACTGCAAGTGCCCTTGCATGGATGATGTCTGCACAAAGGTTCGTGATACGCAGATGACTCGGTTGTGACATCTCGATCCAGCCAGTGGGTGGGGTTGATATTATTTTATATTTGCGTACACCTCATCTCAATACGCGTCAGATACTGTTATTGATTGAGATTGAGGTTTGATTCATATGAGAGAATGACATAGACTGGATGAACACGCGTGCAATTTGCCTTGGTACCAGTCCAGGCCTGGTTTGCCGAGCTGCTTCATTAGCGCAACATATGGGTTGCTAAAAAAAAAAAACACCCGTGGCGGAGGAACACTCGTGCCCAGGTACGAAAAGGTGGAGGCTTATTAACGAGTCATCAGAGTCGTCAACTCCGGTCTCTTGAATCTGGATCCATTTTGGATGGACGACAATCGTCGTCTAGACCATTTCAAATTGGCCATAGAGAGGAAATAGAGCATTCGGTAAAGCAATCCTGGTTTATTTAGTTGATGGGATCACAATGCAAAGCAAAGCAAAGGGGGCACTGAAGAGGCGCGGTCGACCCAGCCCGGGCTCGACTTGTAAACACCACGCTAAAAGGTCTTGGATTTGTTTCTACTGGGAGTCTGTGAGGCTGAGGATGACTTGGGATGACATTGACAATACGCTAAAGCATTGGAGGATATGTCAATATGGTTGCTGGCTTGTGATTATTATATTCATTCGGAGAGGGAGAGGATCATAACCCGTAACATCTGTATGGACAAGACGTAAGATTACGATGAAATATGAATCTCGTTCAACTATAGCACACCTCATGCACAAATGAACAAGTACCCCAGACCTAGTGTTGTGGCTGTAACAGAATTGGTCCCTGGTTGGCGCCAGAACCCGGAAGCGGCTTGAAGTTGGTGGGGTCTTGAAAGCCGGCCCCTGGCTGGTGTCTCATTGTTGCATTGCTTCTAGCAATGGCTTTTTGTCTTGTTGTTTTGAAGCCTTGGGAGGTGAAGATAAAGCAATAATTAAGGTGTTCGACAACGGACTTTGTCAGACGCTAGGGACATTGAGTTTATCTACCAGACACATGAGACAGTACTCTATCAAACACACAGTGTGGCAGTAAGTACCTTGTGTCTACTATAGATTCCCTGCTCATGCAACTATGAACGTTCGTTATCATCATTGCTGTTGTGTTACCACGGTTGCTGGTCGTTTCCTCGAAAGCAGCGAGATTAAAGATGCATGTAGGCAACTTTACGGAGTAGTATGAGAGTTGATGGCTGCCTTTCCAAGTAAAGTAAAGCAGCATCTGTCTAATTTACCGGACTCTTCAACGCAAACATGGACCATCCCTTGTCGGTGTATCTTACCTACCTCGAAGAGGTTGTGTCTCCGTCTTGGGTGGGTTCGCTCCAGTCAAGACGAAAATGAAGCATTGCTCAATTCTAGATAGGCTTGCCGACTAGTTGTGGACTCAGAGTCAATAGTGAACGCCCCTTTTGGTCATGAGGTGGCCCGTCTTGGACTATTAGTCCCGGAAGAATTGAGTTGTGAACAGTACGTTGATAAAGCGGGGGAGAATATCAGATCAGTGTCATGGTGCCATCAAGAGTGCTCGTATTTGAGGCTCTAGACAATTGATACGATGTTGCGGCTGAGGAGACAACTGTCCCAAGCATAGGGAGGCTAGACGGGCTAATGAGGCTTCCTTATCAATTGGCGAGAGGGAGGGGCTTTACGAGCGAGATACACAACAGATTCATCCCACAAGATCAGACTGGATCGTGTTGAAGAGGCATGGGTGTGGTGTGGTATCTGCAGGTAAGGTATAGTAGTTTTAAGGGGTCGTCCACCCATGGGGATGGGCCTTGCACAAGGCTTCACATTGTGCAACTTAATGCCCTCATATCTTCACGAACCAGACATCATAGTCACACAGCGCCCAACATCTTCCTGCAGTGCTTTGTTCCCAATTCAGTAATCATGTCTTTTGGAGTGTCGCACAGCCCAACGCCTCTTGCTTCCCTTGGACCTCTGACTCTCTCCACCTTCTTATGGATGGATCATGGATCCATCAGAAGGGACGGGTTCCATGGATCCTTGATCCATCCATGCTGCCTTCTATCGCTCCACCCTTTCTTCCATCAAATCCAGACTCTCTTTGCTCTGGAACCAATAACTACCTAATGAAGCTGCACAGGGAACGTAAATTAATTAGGGTCTTGTGTTGTTGCTTGGGGGCCGGGCTATGGGTGGTCATGTACCGTTCCTTTGCATCCATGGGGGGCTAGTTAATGGATGTCTTTCCGGGCATCGTACTTTAATTAGGACATTAGGTCGGGTAGATTAGTAGCTCTCAGGCCCCTTCACCTTAAACCTCCACTACCTCCCACCCAACTTTGCGCACCACCACCCGGTACTGTACATACTTACATACCTCTCGTCCAAGACAACTTAGCCCTGTGACGCCGCCATTGTTCGCTACTACTTACATACATATTGTTCGAATTGTCATTCACGCACTCGCACTCGCCGCTCTTTTCTCTTCTTTCCAATTCTTCTTTTGGTTTCCTTCAGACTGTTTGTGGCTTTGCTGTTTCAATTTTCAAGACTACCTGCATAGCTCAACGTCATTCAGTGTCGTCCGTCACCCCACGAGGATCACCAACAACGACTATTGAAGCCAATTGAACAGCACAGTACCCTAAATATACGCCACGGCAGCGCGTCGCATTACCATCGACCTCACAACGCCTCTCTTTCCAATCGACGACTTCATCTGGTCATCTGGCTCTTTGCTTGTTTCAACTTTGTTCCAGCGACCATCTCCGTATCACAATTCGCATAGCGCGGCCCGCGCAAGTTCCCTCTCCGACGCCGATCCCTCCTAGGCTACTACCTCTCGCCCTCGACTCGCCGTCATTCTTGACGTCTGTTAACCATCACACATTATTTGCTTTCTTCCACCGAGATCGACAGCAGGCCCCCGTTTTGCACGGCTTTATGCTCTCACGCTACATACTGGCTTAGACAATCGCTTCTTTGATTCATAGAGATTTGCGACACCTTGTTCACTTTCACATAAACTCAGCGCAGCAACCCTTCGACCTCCCCTGACTGTGCAGATTTCGAGCGCTCTGGAACTATACCGAAACGACTGTCGTCTTGTTTTCGCATCTGCGCTTGGCTTCACAAGTTCCTGGTCTGCATGGAAACACGCCTACATAGCTAGACTTTCATTCTAAAGCGACCACCATGTCGTCACGTCCGTCTCTACTGGATTTGCGATCGGATTCCTCGAACTCCAACCTTTCTACAGTCTCTAAACCCTTGCGCTCACCTCGCCTCCATGTTGCTGGCGAAGTTCCTCCTGAGCTGTCCCCCTTGGACGCTTTCGCCATGCAAAGCCGCCTACTCGCAAGGCAATTACAAGAAAGCGCCAAAGAGGGCAACCGAATGAGTCGCCTTCCTCCTCTAACTGTTGAGAGTCCATTAATCGTCCAGGGTCGCTCTGAGTACTTTCGCTCATTGTCACAAGATTCAGGCTCCGAAGCCGGTGATCATCCACCTCTGCGCCCTAGTTCTAGTCTCGCGGTAAGGGCAGAGGTGGAGGATGCCTTTAGCGATGACGCTGAGCGCCCTGTGTCTATGCATCCACGAATGAGCCGAATACCGCCTACTCCCGATGAAGAGGTACCCGCAGTGCCTCCACGAGCTCCGTGTCGAGGACGGGTGTTGGATCACATTGATGAGACAGGCTCATTTTTCGGCGCCAGGAGGGAACGATCGCCCTCACCGTTACATAGTGATACGCAGTCACAGCTTGATAAGCGAGTTGAATCATCTCCGTCTCGGAAAGACGACGCTGCCTCGCTACTATCTGCCCGACGACCAAGCGGCTCGATCAGCGAATCAATCACCGGTTCACCAGAAAAGCCCAAGCATTCATATGATGAACTCGGATTGGCGCCACCTCTGACCTCCTTTCATCAAAGACGACGTACACCCAGCAATGTCTCATCACCAGCATTGCCTACTGACGAGGATGGCTCGAGTGGCATGGCGGCTTCGTTTCACTCCCTGCCTCCACGGAAGCTATCTTCTGCAAGTGCGATGACCTCCCCTGCGGTGGGCTCTTATCGACGATCTCCTTCCATTGGCTCCGAATCCTCTGCACTCCCTCGACCGTCCTTCAACTTTTCAAGACCTATGAGCAGGTCTGGCACACCTGGTATGGAGCAACCCTTGAGACAAGCTTCCTCTGATAGCCAGCCTTCGTTCATTTTGGCTGATGAGTCGGTTCATACACCAGTGAGCATGCATAGTGAGGCATTCCTTGAGCAACAGGCCGAAGACCGTGATAAGGGTGCACCATCCTACATCTATTCCAAGTTCTCACTCCCGAGAGGCAAGGCCATTCAACGCGCGGAACCAGACGAAAATAATCCACAGGCTTCCTTTCATTGGGAACAACCCATGGTGCCCCCAAGCGACGTCCACAGATTTGAGAATGCTCCTCCACCCTCACCTCCCACTCGACCTACAAGCTCCTCCGCCAATACCGTTCCAGACGATTCTCTGGCGTCGGGTAGCTCAATGCCGAAGGCATCAATCGAGCTGAGAAAGGTTCAATCGGAGACGACACCGCCACCGATGCCTCAACTATCTCCTACTGCAAGCAGACCATCTGTCGAGGAGCCGCGTGCATCAGAGGACGCGCCCAGAGGCCGAGGTCGAACGCCGGTGTCGATAGCCACCAGTGACACAGCAAGCACGATTAAACCACCCCCAACCGCTCGCTCGACGGCACCTACAGCATCAGAAATGAGTGCAGAAGAGCACTTGGCGAAGGGTATCGCATGTCATGAAAGTGGGGATCTGAAAGAATCTACATACCACCTCAGATATGCAGCACGTCTAGGCGACCCGACCGCTATGCTTCTCTATGCGCTTGCCTGCCGTCATGGATGGGGTATGCGTGCTAATCAGAAAGAGGGCGTGGAATGGCTTAGAAAGGCCGCGGAATGCGCTAGTGTCGAGATCGCGGATGACGAGAGTCATGTAAAGGAGGGCAAGCATGTTGACGTTGTGGAACGAAGAACTAGAAAAGCCCAATTTGCTCTGAGCATTTACGAGTTGGGAGTGAGTCACATGAATGGCTGGGGTATTGAGCAGGACAAGTCACTGGCTCTCCGCTGCTTCGAGATCGCCGGTAGTAGGTCTCCCAGATGAACCATTAACAGCCAATTGCTAACCAAGACCTTAGACTGGGGCGATGTTGATGCGCTGGCTGAAGCTGGCTTCTGCTATGCACAGGGTATTGGATGTAAAAAGAATCTGAAGAAGAGCGCCAAGTTCTATCGCATGGCTGAAGCCAAGGGTATGAGCATGGTTGGGAATAGCTGGTAAGTCTCGACGTCCAGAGCATATAACCTGCAAATACCCTCGTGCTCACAAACGTTAAACAGGATTCACAAGGCCAAATACGATGACGACGGCGAGTCAATCGCGTCCAAGAAAGACAAAAAGAAGGCCCGCAGCAAATCTCGAACCAGAACCATGTTTGGACTGAAGTGAGCTCACGAGCCGCTTCGGTGACACGCCTACGATGATAATGATGACATCTTCGACATACCCATTTTAATCGGAGTTTTTACTGGTTTTCCATTGCATTGGGGGGTTTCATGGGGATTAGGTGGAATATTCTTGTGCTCCCTGTAATGTCTGCTCAGGGCTGGAACTTATCCAGGTTAAGGAGCTTGATTCAGCTCCGTGTTCGGCGTCATATTCTAGATGAGGACTTTTAGTGAACATACCCCGATGAAAGGGTGATATGAATTATTATGCCTATTACAGGCACAGCAAAGACACCGCTACCTGAATTGTAGTACGGTGGTTATCTATTCTATTCAACAGGTTCTTGGACACTGCATTTCATATCCAGGGACTAGTGAAAAGCAGAGGCACTCAAGTCAGACAAAAACTTGCCTTTTGTTTTCTTTAAATTAATTGCATTCGAAATATTGTATTGAGCTGCACTGGCATCATCAGTCACAGCTCCGCCTGCCACAGATAAAGGTCTGTTCAGTGACATAGTGTGTAGTGTACTGGTATTGCGTGTTGTTACATGCCGTGGTCTGCCTCATCTGAAGTTCCGATAGGATCTTTATTTAGCTGTCAACGTCCATCTTCTCCTCCACGGGTACGTCTTCCACGCTAATGTACCGCTTGATCTCGTCCCTCTTGATGATCTTTTCGTTCAGCACAGCCGTCGTGCCCTTGGGGAAACGGTAACTCTGAAGCTTGGGATCCTTCTCGTTGGGCTTGATGTAGTTTCTCTTGAGTGTTGTCTTGTCCTTGGTGATGATAGCCACGTCCACGTTTGAACCCGAGCCCAAATCGTTCCAGACACCGGCAAGAATGGCGTCGCTCGCCAGCTTCACGGCCTCCTCCTGGTTAAGATCGGGCTTCCACTGCGTCTCAAACACACTCATAGCTGCCAAGCTACCACTGCCCATGGTGACATAGGGAAGCTTATCTGTGCTGCCGTGAGCGTGGACAGTGAAGAGGTGGGTGCCAGTAGGGTCGACGCCAGCAACGACCAGATAGGCACCGATATGGCCCTGGTAGCGGAAGAGGTGCTGCTTCAGGAGGGTCATGCAAGTGACGACACGGGGCTTGCGACCTGTGGATAGGGAGTGCAGCTCGAGTTGAGAAGAGATGAGGGCAGTGGTGAACTCTGTGTCAGCGGCGGTACCGGCGCCAGCGCACCAGATCTGAGGAGAGATGTAGTGGAGCTTCTCGCAGTTCTTGTCGGCGACAATGGGACCGGATGTGGCTCGAGTATCGGCAGCAATCTAATGGAAAGGTTGTCAATGCTGAGCTCTTGGTGGGATGGCGATAGCTCTATTCAATGACCGAAGACCGGCGCTTGAGACAGCAAGGTATCACTTACCACAACACCACCATCAAATATGCATCCAACAATAGTCGTTCCAGTGCTGGTGGCCTTGGGAAGAGGCACTCCTCGAGCGTGGAGAGCCGCATTGCGGTTGTAGTTTGAGAAGTCGAAGCCTGGCATTTTAAGCGACCTGTGATTCCCCGATTGGAAATATCAAGATAGTTGATTTGCCCGAGTTTCCGTAGGATAATGCGGTATCGTGAGAAATGGTAAGATCGCTCGGGGTATCTCTTGCGATGGGAATGTTGCTGGCCGTTGACAATTGCGAGACGAGTTGAGGTTAACAAGGCAGAGCTGATGACGAGGCTAAAAGCTGCCTCCAGCAGTTGAGCTTCACTGAACACCGTACAGCAGCATACAGCGGCGCGCTCTGATTGGCCGAATCTAATAGGCACGACAGGCAGACCACGCCTGGGCTGGAGCAGTACCTACCTTTAACCAGTGGCTCAAACTTTAACACGTGAGGAGGAGTTTCGCAAGAGCATATCAAAGTCAATGAGTTATTTGGGTAGTTTCGACTTCCTGATATGAAGCTTCGTATCTAACCTAAACTTAAAAATCCCCACCTCTTAGAGGTATCATCTAAAATCATCAGCAACTGAATTTCTACATAGTAAGTCTTCTGCGCCTGTAGGTGCAGCAATCGGACCAATCACTATCTGGAAAAGCACGTCCCCCAGTCTACCACTACCTGGGCCAAAGCTCCCCCGGTCGCCCCAGCCCACTCCTATGCTGAAGGCAAATTTATGAACTTCAGGTCCTCTCTCCAAGGCCGGCTACTCTGCTACAGTCATGGCTTTCAGCTTTGGCAATTCAGGAAACGCCATGCTCGGGAGTACGGCAGGAGCAGGAGGACTGACTACAGGCCCTGATCTGGAGACAATTCAGACAGAGGTGGGTGCGCTATTCTTCTAACTTGATGATCTCATTTCATAGTCTTGTTTGTTTTGTTGACTTCCTTGACGTGATGCTAACCACTCCCAATCTGTACAGGACCTCGGTTTTCTCTCTATCGCCGGCGACGCCAAGGTTCGCCTTACATCCGCGTGGTCATCTCTTCCATCTCCTACCGCGTCGCTTCTCAGCGTCGCTTCGCGCAAAGGTCTTGTCGCTGCTGCTGGACCCGACCAAGTTGTCATCGCCACAACCGAATCGGTGCGAAAAGCTTTCGAAAAGCCCAAAGATGGCGACTCAGATATTCGCGAGTTCGAGCCTCAGCTCAAGATCCCTATGCAGATGCGAGTTTCGCAATTATCCTTTACTGCGGATGAAAACTATTTAATCCTTTCCGCCGAATCTGGCGGCGGCTTGGCTGTCTATGAGGTTCAGAGTCTATTATCGGGATCAACAAACTCGGCTTTCGAGCTATCAACGAATGGTGAACCCCTGAGAGCCATGATCCCGAACCCTACCCCTGAGAAGGCGGAGCTTTGCGCTATCGTTACGAACAACGGGAATTTGCACATGGCAAACCTGAAAGAACGGCAAATCAGCAGCGTTCTTAAAAACCAAGTTAGCTGTGTTAGCTGGAGCTCCAAAGGCAAGCAACTATGCGCCGGTCTGGGTGATGGCACAATCTTCCAGATGACTCCGGAAGGAGAAGGGAAAGGAGAGATCCCCAAGCCGCCGAGCGTGGGTGACTTTCATGGTACGTAACTGCAGGGTTTCAGTTAACGTCAAGATTGGCTAACATCATCTCAGTATCATCTCTTACCTGGCTCGAGAACCATCTGTTCTTGTCCATCTATACTTCAAATAACGAATCACCGCCGACCTCTATCTACCGTATCATTACGCGCCAACCACCCTCATCCTTCAACTTCCAGAAGCTTACCGATCCTGTTGAGCCGTTTGGATCAGACAAGACACCACATCACTCGATTCTGCGACTCCGAGACTTTCCACCATCTCTCCAAGATATGCTCATTGTCGCTTCTACCGCAGCCTCGGAAATGGGCGTTTTGAGCCGTTCCAAGACACCTTTGGCTACGGACAAGCCTGCTGATGCTATCACCGGAGTGTTCACGACGACAGAGTTCTTGGATGATACCAAGAGACCAACATTGCC
This sequence comes from Fusarium xylarioides, assembly GCA_013183765.1. Lineage (NCBI taxonomy): Eukaryota > Fungi > Ascomycota > Sordariomycetes > Hypocreales > Nectriaceae > Fusarium > Fusarium xylarioides. The sequence continues at coordinate 196,179 of SRZU01000054.1, forward strand.
AATGACTGACTCCATGGATGATTCCACACCAATTGGTGTAGCTCTCGATCTTTCTGGTAAGGACAAGGTCTACAAACCCATTCCATCGGACGTCGAATTGGAAGAATCGCCAGGTCCACTACCTGGATTCTGGGTACTCACACATGAGGGTGTTCTTTGCGCTTGGTGGGTAGTCTATAACGACTCTGTTAGACAGGGTACCTCGTATCCTCACTTGGCTGTGGTTGAGGGCACATCAGCGCCGACACCAGCTCCAGCAACCCAAGCCGGTCCTGCCGCTTCGGCATCGCCCTTTTCCAATCCTACCCCCTCTGCGTTTGGCTCGGCTTCGCAGCTTGGACAGAAATCATCTCCATGGGGTGGTGCTAACGCTAGTTCTACTGCCCCTAGCACAGGAGGCGCCGCATTTGGTTCAAGCGGCTTCAGCAATACCGCAGCCACCTCTGCTCCAGCATTTGGCAAACCCAGTTCCATCGGATTTGGACAATCGTCCCAGCTAGGTGCGAAGAGCTCTCCTTGGGCATCAGCATCAGGTGGAGCATCAGCTGTAACCCCTGCTTTCGGGCAGTCGGGATTTTCGAGCTTCGCAAACAACAGCAATACCAGTCCTTTTGGCAAGGCGGTGTCCAATTCTCCATCAACTGCTCCTGCATCGGGGGGCTTCGCTGGCTTCGCCAGTAAGAGTGGTTTTGCTTCTGTGAATAACAATAACAGTGGTAGCGTATTTGGCAGCGGCAGTCAATCTGCTGCCAGTCCTTTCGGATCCACCTCAAATACCGAAACAGCTTTCCCGGCCAAATCTGAACAATCTTCTGGCAGTCCTTTTGGGTCTACCCCTTTCAAGCTCCAGAGTTCCTTCAAGCCTGATGGATCTGCCAAGGACGACGCAGCTAAACCCAGCGGTTCTCTGTTTGGTAGCAACTTTGGATCAGCCCTTACCGATGCGACTAACAAACCCGAAGTTACGACGCCAACAACCAGGGATGAGGAAATGGACACTGCGGGAGCAACGGAGGAGACCCCCCAAGCAAAATCCAAGGACTCGCTATTCCCTGCGCAACAAAGTCCCGAGTCCACAACGCCAACTACAACACCTGCGCCATCTAAGTTCGGTTTTGCAACATCGCCAGCCCCCCAAACATCAACTTTTGGACAACCATCGAAGTTTGGCTCCACTGGTGGTGGGCTTTTTGGAAACAAGTCAGAGACACCGAAACCTAGTGGCGGTCTTTTTGGATCTCCATCGAGTACCCCTAAGCCCAGTGGAGGGCTGTTCAGTTCAACCTCTGCGACACCCAAGGCTGGTGGAACTCTTTTCGGATCGCAGCAGAACACACCAAAGGCCAGCATTTTCGGAGGGCAGCAGAAGCCAAACGGTTACACAGGAATCTTTGGGCAGAAGTCGGAGTTTGCTAAGGCTAAGAGCCCTGAGGCCGAGGACCCTAAAATCAAGGTAGAAGAAGATGACGCCCCGCTGCCCCCGGATACAACCAGCAAGGCCAGCTTTGCTGTTGGTGAATCGTCTTCCTCATCAGCGGCATCCAAGGCTGAAGCCGCCCCTCTGCCCCCAGACTTCATTCCCAAGCCTAAATCTTCCTCGTCTGCTGCTAAAGCGGCTGAGGCCTCTGATGCCCCATTGCCGCCAGACTTTGTTAATGTATCCAAACCGACAGACAAGGAATCGGCTGCCTCTGCTGCCCCCCTGCCGTCTGAATCCATCACTTCTGCAAAACCAAGATCCGTTTTTGACAAACCAGATGGTACTCCAAAGGCGCCCTCGAGCCTTTTCCCCGCCGTCGCCGGACCGCCTTCGGACGATAGTGATGACCTGGATGACGAAGACGACGACGAAGACGACGACGAAGAGGAAGACGATGTTGGAGAGGAAGGAGACGAAGAAGAAGAAGATGATGATGGCGGGTCTGAGGGCAGTGGTATCGATGTTGCCAAGGATCTGAGCCCGACAGTCAGCAACCTTACTCCCGGATATACACCTCAGAGCTCATTTGGTGGACCTGGTGGGCATGCTCTTGGAAGCCCCCGAACAAATCAAGAAGGCTCACGACCTTTGTTTGGCGAACTCAGCCGCAACGCCCCCGTATTCCCACGACCTAACGCGACCAGTCCCCGCTCCCCGAGTCCGGTTCGAGGGGCAGTGCCGAATAGGGTCCTCAGGTCAGAGAACATGAGATCTGTGAGTGCCCCAGGAATTGCCTCGCATCTCCTTGGACATAGGCAGTCACAAATGGGTGCTTCCATAACCAGCAGAGACGCTGGCTCGTCAGAAGACCCATTTGTAGCCCAGCATCGTAAATTTAAGGCCAAGCAGGAGGCTGCAGAAACCCAGCCATTAATTGACGAGGATGACGACGAGGTTCAGAAGCTTCTAGCATCAGAAGTGGAAGGAAGTTTGACCCTAGATGAGTTCATTGCCCATTCAAACGTCGCTCCACCTGCTAAGGAAAGCATTCCAAGCCAAGTCGAAGCAGTCTATCGCGATATCAATTCGATGATTGATACACTCGGTCTCAATGCGCGAACTGTCAAGTCATTCATCAAGGGCCACACGGAGAACTGCAAGCAGGGTGGACGCAGTAAAGAGGATCTCGATGACCCCGAAGACTGGGTTCTTTGCGAGATTGATGAGTTGGGAAACATCTTGGACAATGAGCTGTACAATGATCTTGAGGACGGGCGGGTTCGTGACTTGGACGCTAAACTCGATGCTTGTCACGAACTTTCCAGAGATATGCATCGCCTTCGAGCTAAGCAGGAGGACTTGAAACAAATCCTTATGATCAGAACCGACCCTGATCAGGCTGAAGTAACACGATCTATGCCTCTGAGTGCGGAGCAAGCAACACAGCAGAACGAACTGCGACGCGAGTTCGCCAAGTTCTCGAAGCTCTTGGCTGATGCAGAAGAAGCCTTAACGCTGCTCAAGACAAGAATTGCGGCCGCCTCTGGCGCTTCAGGCAAAGGCAAGGCAAACGTTCCTACGGTTGAGGCGGTGATTCGTACTATTGGGAAGATGACGGCGATGGTTGAGAAGCGCAGCGGAGATATCGACGTTCTCGAAAACCAGCTGCGCAAAGTCAATCTCAATTCTACAAGCCGGGAGGGGTCTCCTATGGTGACCCCACAGGGAAGGAGGAGCATCATGTTCTCCCCCGAGGGTACGCCCGTTAGGAATTTGCGCCATAGCTTTGCGGGCAGCATGTCTCTGGGTCCATCTATTCGAGCCACCCCCCCGCGCAAGAAACTTAGTGGCTTCAGTCGAGAGGAGAAGGGGGATTTAATGGAAAAGAGAACACGTCGGCAAGCGGTATTGGGCAAGCTGAAGAGCAGCGTCGAGAAGAGAGGTGTCAGTGTTTGGAATATGGAGGATATCGAATAATCAAGGACAATGACACAGGATGGACATTATCACGGCGAAACAAGACAGAATATGGTGATGGATAGGGCATGGAGCAACCAAGCAACTGTATCTTAGATTTTAAATAGTGTATCAATTGGTCATACCAACTACCCGGATAGCCAATGTATCCCCCCTGTGATATATATTCCCTTTTGATCATGACAGTGCTCTTCAGCTAGTTCCATTGCGAGAATCGTAATTTCAGCTCAATAAAGCCATCTTGTCCACCTTATTACGACCAATTGATTTCCCTGAAAGAAAAGAAAAAAAACACCATTTTACTCCTCGGGTATCCTCACACGTTGAATTTCATGAAGACATATGCTGTGCTAGCATTGAACTAGTGGTCAACTCACTCAGGCTGCTGGAGCAGGCGGAGCGGCAGATCGTGGGATGGTAGACTTGGGGTCGGTGGCTGGAGTATTGTTGGACATATCGCGAGGAATGTTTGATGGATTAGAGTGAACCCGGCAATGTTCCTTGTTCTTGTGCTCGGGGTGAGGTCGAGGAGTGTAGCTAAGAGGCCACAGTTGGGTGATGGGAGTCTTGAATGAGAATCGAATCGACATACTTGACGAAGGAGAGCATCCTGAAAGGTTGTTGGTCTGTTGCCTTGTGTAAGTGGTAGATGGTGTTGATGGGTGCTTTAGTGTATTTCTCAAAATGCAATTGTTTGCTTTATGGTTATGATATTAACAATGATGAATTGGAGAAAAGGTGGGAAGTCAACGAGTATTATATAGCTGATCTCTTCTCTGATCAAATCAACTTACAAACGATTGCTTGGCCGGACCGGTTGTGCTCTGGTGACTGACTGACAGGCCTAGACAGGACCTTTGAATTGCACGTGTGACCGGCATCAACTTTGAGGACAGAACAGGGGTTCGCTAGGGACTTTTGAGTTTGACTGGAGGACATGGGCGCAATACTGACGTCGTACGGGTTGCCCGGACAGGGAAGTGATGGGATCTCTCAGCGGGGGTAGAACTTGCGCGTGACCCCTGGAACGAGGAGGATGAAGTGCGCTACAGCTGGCCTAGGGGAAACTAGCATGTATGTATTGTTCATGATGGCTTGGGGATGGAGATATGGGATGGACGACGACTGATTGGGTGCGCTGATATGGCCAGAGGCCGGCCCGGTGAATGAGCCTGTTCATGAACACTTCCCGACTACGGAGCAGCTGGGGCACAATCTCGGTCCTAGACAAGAGGCAAAAAAAGACTTGTCGAGAGATTCGTCTTATAAGCGAGCTTTCAAGGGCCTATGTCTGGTTGATGCGGCGTAAATGATCCGAAGTCGCTCATCATCAGATCAAGGTTCTGATTTTACGAGATTAAGACTCATAATTATTGACATGCTCTCAACAACAATTGCAATGCCCTTCCTCATGAAAGAATCCAACGCAGGCTGTCCTCCTGCAAAGCCACCTCGACTGACATTGTCACTGTTATCAGACCATGTTCTCATTATATTAGGTACGTACCTGCAGCTTCGCAGCCCAAACTCCGGTTCATCGTTAGTGGGGCCCGTGGTCTGAAGCCGACACGGTCGGCGGTCGGAGACGAGTGGGGAAATCTGCGCCGTCTCTTTCCAGCCCGGGAACCACTCATCTTTCACCTTGGAGTATCCACATTCTTCACCTTCCACTCACCGAATCTTCACCTCGGAGGGGCTTCAAAAAATTATTGTTTGCTTCGCTCATACCGACGTACAAACGTTCATACATTCACCACGCCTACTCACCAGTCTGCAAATACATAATACTCACCACTACAATGGCACCCACACAGCAGGCTGCGTGGAGAAAAGCTCCTACTGCAGAGGAAATTGCCAATCGTCAGGTAAACTTCAATTGAGCAATGCTAAATGCACTGTAACCTAACTTTTGCGCCCAGACTGTTGGCATCAACAAGGAAACCGTCACAAACATCACCTCGACTGATTACCCAGGCCATCACCCTGGCGAAGACCTCGCATTCACGATCGATCGTTTCCGCGATGCGTTTTCCGTGAATTTTCACCAGAACGATCAGTTCCTCGCCTCGTTCTCTCTTGTCGGAATCGACGCTTCGCTCGCAAACGCCTTTCGACGTATTCTACTCTCCGAGATCCCCACCCTCGCTATCGAGAACGTTTATATCGAGAACAACACCTCTGTCATTCAAGACGAGGTTCTCGCGCATCGTCTTGGACTCATCCCGTTCAAGGGTGGTCGTGAGGGTCTGCACAACTTCCTCAAGTGGCACAAGAAGCCAGAGGCTGGCGAGGATCCTTATGCAGGCTGCTTCGACTGGAACACGGTCCGCCTCGAGCTTAACGTGACATGCACCGTCAATGAGGACGCTTCGCCCGCTGAGAACGACCCTCTCAAAGCTTACCATAACGCCCACGTTTATGCGCGCGACATCGTCTTCGTGCCTACTGGCAAGCAGGCCGAGTACTTCAGCGGCGAGGACGCCATTGCGCCCACGAACCCGGACATATTGATCGCCAAGCTGCGACCCCGACAGACCATTAACCTCGCCATGCATATGCACAAGGGAATCGGATCCGATCACGCCAAGTTCTCTCCTGTCGCGACAGCCTCCTACCGTCTCCTACCTACCATTACCATTACCAAGCCTATCTTGGGCGCTGATGCCGAAAAGTTTGCCAAGTGCTTCCCCAAGGGTGTCATCGGCCTCGAAAAGGTTACGGCTGAGGAAGCTGCTCAGGCTGGCAGCGGTTATGAGGGCCAGGAGGGCGAGACTAAGGCCGTGGTTGTTGATGCGATGAAGGACACTGTCAGCCGAGAGGCTCTCAGACACAAGGAGTTTGAGGGCAAGGTGAAGCTTGGCCGAAGGCGAGATCATTTTATCTTCTCCATCGAGAGCACAGGGCAATGGGATAGCGATGAGCTTTTCCTCGAGTCAGTTAAGCACCTCAAGCTCAAGTGCAAGAAGCTTGAGCAGCAAGTTATCAACATGGCGAGGTAGCCTACTAAATCATAAAGAGATTTCGGGTCTTGTTTGGCGCAGTATCATAATTTTTGGGTTGATTTTTTCTGCGGTCTCTACGGTTAGATAAAAAGGAATGATACCATGACCACATCATAATATTCGTCACCCGTTTCTTCTCTGCCCCCTAAAAGGATACTCATCTAGTACTTTTGAGTCATCATCATGTACCTCTCATTCATTAATCCAACGCCTAAAGATGCCCAAAAGCCCGAACGCCCTTTACTGACCACTTGGCCGGGAATCAAGAACTTGTCTTGAACTTGAAGTAAAAGTTGAATTCAAGGGGGAACGCAGGATTAGTGACAACAACCTGCTGTCCGTCTTCGAGCCCAAGCTCTGTGAGGGTCTTATTCAGGTTCGGGCGTGTCTGCTCCTCCAAGCCTGGAGGAAATTGCATGTATAGAGTCTTTCCTTCAGCCCGGATCGATGGCTTCTTTAATTGCGCTTCCGGGCGAATCGCGAATGAATCGATCAACTCCTGCAAAGTGGACTTGGGGTTGACTTCAAGAGGGCGAGCCTGGCGTCCACAGACAGGGCAGTCGTCCTTCTTCTCATGCTTGAAGGTGTATGTATAGATGCTATCATTGCCAGAGTACATCATATAGTTGGTGTCGAATCCAAGACAAGGGGCGGAGGTTGTCGCGATTTTAAAAGCTTCGTTGCAGCATGCAGCGGCGATGATAGCATTGGTAGATGCAATCGCCGGAATGATGTTCTTGATGGTTCCTTGTGTTAACGAATAAGTGACACCAGGGATACCAAACTCTTCCGCACGAGTAAGTGCTTTTTGGAACAGCCAGGTTACATGCTCTGGGTCATCCTTGTCAAGCTTCGGGAATGGCTTTTCTTGCTCCCAAGCAATAACGTGGGCCCATTCAATGCAGTGCTCGGGTTGTCGTGGGATTGAGGCGATAGTACACAGAGGAACAGCGGCGCGCGGGGCGTGCATATCTAGCTGGCACTCAATACAGGATGTCATGGATGGGAGGATGACTCGCGCCTGTCCCTTGAAACCTTCAGTACCACCATCAATGAGGGGCTTAATCGCATCGGGGTCTTCAGCGTCTTCGGCAATAGAAACAAGCATGGCGTTGATCCAACGGCGGGCCTCGATGCTGTCTAGCCCGCAAATTACAAGCTGGAACTGCTTGTAAAATTCCTCGTCGAAGTCCTGGATACGGTTGTTGTGGGCTGTGATGGAGACGCCTTTGACTCTCTTTTGGACGAAAGCAGCGGCAACCTCTGCTTTGTATTTGCCAACATCATCTTTTCGGAATAAGAACTGGCGGTTCAGGTTGGAAATATCGATGGTATCTAGAGCAAGATGAGCCAGCGATCTTTAATGGAAAAGATGATTCACAAACCCATGTCTATTACGTGAATGTTCCTGAATCTAGACATGGCAAGATTCTTCAGAATTTCGCATCCTAGGCCTCCTGCGCCGCTATATTACGGCAGTTAGTGAGCTGGACACTTGAGTCTTTCAAGAGAGATGACTGACATGACACTACACAAATTAGTATGGCTTTCATAGGATGTTACCAGTGTGCATCAACACTCACAGAACTTTGAACGTTTCAAACTGCGCCAGAAACTCCGGCGCAGTAGCATCGGGATCGGTATAAGGTCCTGCGTTACGGCGGATTTGGTCGAGGTATTTCCTTGCCTTGTGGTCAGTTGTTTGTTTGTGGTTTAAGAGCTCCATCAGCTCCCAGCTGAAAGGTCTTACCATCGCGCGTCCTCGTAGCCGCCGGCAGCTTCCTGAGCCACACTACCCATATTGAAGATTTCCAAGGACTTTGTAGTAGAAGAATAACGAGGCAAATGAATGTATGAGCAGGTTCGCAGGGAGATATATAAGATTAGTGAGTGGTGCGTAGCTTGGTTACTAAGGTAAGGAGCTCTGAAAGGATCCGTGCGTGGGGGAGGATCGTCATTGCCTGGAGCTGGCTCGGTGAAGCTCGGTGAGGGTGGGGTCAAGGTGAGTAATGCTTCATGCACCTAAACCTTAACACCAAAGCAATAATGTGTACCTCTATCAAGCTTTCAAAGTTCAAACAACATGACATTTAGTGGACAACCCGCCACAATAAACTACACAGAATAGAATGGACGAACTTCTCACCCCTGTGAGCACAACCTACCTCAAAGCTCGGAATGAGCCTGAGTCATTTTTCACAGAGGTCAAGCCAGCTTCTACCCAAAAGAAACCAGCCAGCATCAGTGACGAGTCGACGGCTGATGAAATTATCGATGCATTAAAAAGTCAACCAGACTACGATACACTTATTTCGGTACTGAATTTTCTAAATAACCCAAAATCTGCCTCGAGTAACTTCTCATTCTCAACACCCAGTCCCAAAAGTGCGTCTATCATCCATCTGCTGGTCTCGGAGATCGCATCAAATTACTGGACACTTTTACTTGAGGGGAACATCGAAGATGATACAAAGGGCAAAACAAAACTTCCGCGAGATGTGGATCTTTTTCTTGGATGTCTGCGCAGTCTGACTGGTCTTAACGCCGTCATCACACAACTGCGAGTTCTCATTCAAGAGTCACAGCTAGGAGGGAAAGAAGAGAAGAGAGTAGACTTATCAATCAACACCGGCATTCTGTTGAGTATTCTATCTTCCATTATTGGTAGTACTCAGTCAATCTCCACGATATGGAGCTCATCGACCAAAGGAATTTCCAGTGCCGCGCTGCAAAGAGTGCAGTGTCAGAAACTTGCATCAATTCTCTCGAACGGTCAGATTGTGTCAATCGCGGCGGAAGCTCTCGAAGTCATGGGACGCGAAAAAGTCGACGATGGGGTTCACTGGATTGCTGACGGACTAAAATATAGCAGATGGATGGGAAATGCTATTGTGTCATGGGTTCATTCATCGCCTGGACCTGATGGCATGGCCTTCGCTTGTGAGTTGTTCCAGAAGTCGCTGTCGCTACAACATTCAGGTAAGACACATAAGAGTTCCATTTGCTGATACTTGCTAATCCTTATAACGCAGAAACTCTTATCAAAATTGCAATCGACGGACTTCTTCTTTCTAAAAGAAACTCAGTTTCAACCTTCATACAACTTGCTCTCAGCCAACATCGAACTTCCAAGAAGATATTCCATATTTTACTTCAGCACCTTTCACAGAAATACTTGAATCGTCTGAGCCTGGAAGACACACACCCCGACGACAAGGTTTCTGCCGTTGCTGGGCTTCTCAAGGAAGTCGCATTGAATGACGAAACGAGAAGAGATGTTCTTATCAACTGGTGTGCATCTTCATCAGGTGCTGGTGTTGGCGATGGAGTAGGTATTCGCAGAGCTGTCGCAGCTGCACTCGCACGAGACCGAGAAGCAATCACTACAGTACTGGAGAAAAGCATTGCACAATTTGGAGATGAGCTGTACATCAGACATTCAGCAATGCTTCAGCAAGATGGTAACGACTATCCCCACGCGATTCATCTACATGCTTGCTGACGTTTTGTAGCGCATACCCAAATCCTGCTCCTTGCCGCTGGCTACGTACACAGAGTTTCTCCAATGAAATTGACGTTGCTCATGCGAGTGGGCACATACATGAACACCATATCCAATCGCATCGGTTCCACACAGCCCAGAGCTCAGTTTCTTGGTTTGGTAGTTGGGGAATCGTTGTCTGCTCTGATCGATGATAAGAAGCAGAGGCTCGATTTCAAGATGGAGCAGACAGAAACAGAGGAAGCGCAGCAATTAAAGAGTCTAACCAAGGTTTCTGACCCTGTTGGCCCTATCGAGCCTATCCTATTCGACCACGCAATTGAGACTGTCCCTCAGAAACGAAAGCCTTCAACGCCAAGCGAGGCTCTACAAAAGAAAGCCAAGCAAAAGAAGAAGCCTATTGTTACCGAAACCAAGCCAAAAGCCATCATCGAGGAGATTGATTCTTCAGAAGAGGACGATGATCTCGCCCCTTACTCGAAAGACTCTGACCCTGAAGACTCGGATGATGACGCAACACTTGTGCAACGCAGCAAGCCCAAACCGCCTGTTTATATCAGAGATCTCATATCGTATTTCAGAGACTCCGAATCATACGACAAACAGTTGCTTGCTTTACAGACAGCTCCAATTCTCATCAGACGCAAGGCCAATTATGGAACCGAGGTAAGTTTCCACGCTGATGAGTTGGCTGGGCTTTTGGTGGGTATACAAGACAAGTTTGAGATCGAAAATTTCGATGATTTACGGTTACACGGCATGGTAGCGCTTGTTGTCTCTCAACCTAAGACTATGGCCCCATGGTTTGCTCGAACTTTCTTCGAGGGCGACTATTCCCTCCACCAACGGACGTCAATACTCGTCACGTTGGGCCTGTCAGCCCGAGAACTGGCGGGTTTCGAAGTATCTCAATACCAGTCGGCTGCTGCCTTCCCCTCAAAGCGGCTACCTGAAAAGATGGAGCAACTTTATATTGGCTCGGGAAATGATAGCAGTACCCTACCGTCGTCCCAGCTGAAAGCACTCCCATCAACTGCTCTCGAGAACATTTCACAATCGCTGACATCTTCATTCCTTGCCCCACTTGCTGCAGAAGCGGCCGATGCCAACACAGGCCCTGATATTTTGAAACTTCAAAGCTTCACGGCCCGCTACAAATCCAAATCTAGTTCCAAACCTCGTATGCGTGCTATCCCCAATACGACTGCCGCTCTGCTTGCAACGTCCTTCTTCTCCCCACTCACGGCACATTTCCAGGTCGCGCTTCGTTCTGCCAAACCAATCATACTCAACCATGCACTTCTAGCGCTCTACCTACAGACGTTAGGTATTATTGTTCACGCCGCTGGGCCCGCTACACTTTCGCTGCCACAGTTAACTGCGGAGCTATGGGATCTGCTTCTGGGCGTTCGTGTACATGTTTTTGGTGATCTCGGAGCCATGAAAGGGTGGCTCGTAGCTCTGGCGTCCCTGCTGGAGGTAAATGGCGGCGACATGCGTCGGCTTTGTGAAACCCAAGGCAGAGAGGTGATGGAGACCAGGGAATGGGTCGCAATCGTGTTCGAGAAAACTAGAGGAGAGGATGGTGGGGAGGAGAACGAGGTCAAAATGCTGGCGGCAGGAGTTTTGATCAGGTTGGGAGAGGCCATCGAAAGGTACCAAGCTTTACTAATGGGAGACCTGGTCGGATTCCAATAAGCTGAAAGCAGGAGCTTGGTGAATGGGGGGAATCTTTGAACATTTTATTCGTGGTTTATTATCATCATATATTGATTGCATTGCACAATATCCAGCTTTTAACCGATTTTCAAAGTAACGGTGGCAAGCCATTTCCAAACTCCGAAGGTCACGCGGGGTTATATTATTAGTTCCCATATACATTCGTGAATGTCTTCAAGGGGTCTCAATAGACTCCATCCTTGTTGTGCTCGCTCGTCGAAGTGGAAGACCCGACAAGTATGTATTCGCGTGGCTGAGATGATCACTTAGGCTCATGGCCATGCGTCGAAGCTCCTCCTTGACATGTTCTGATGAGGCTTGGCCTTCCATGACTTGGGGTGAGGGTGCAGTAGGCGCAGGTGGGAGGGACGGCTGTTGTTGTTGATAAGATCGGGAGTAGTCGTCCCGAACTGGTGACCGATCTAGTTGAGGCTGAAGTGGAGGAGGTTGAAGTTCGGGAGCGGCAAGCGTTTGTGTAAAAGATTCAGGGTCAGTATCGGCGAACTCGCTAAGGGAGTAGGGCCTTTCACTCGGGGTGCTCCCGTTGGTCTGGGAAGATTGGGGTTGTCCTTGGGGTTGATACAGGGGAACCTGTGTTTGCTGGTAGGACATATGAGGATCATGTCGCTGGGTGTTATTCAGTGAAAGGTCCGCAACGGCATTTGCAAACTCAGAATCATCAGATACATAGATGGATGGTTCTCGTATACTGTTGGGCATAAGGTAAAGAGAGGCGTGCTTTTCTAGCTGAAAAGGATCGGCCCCTCCTAGCTCTGAGCCGGCCAACGATCCTACGTCCGAGTGTGATGTGGACGGCCTTGTATAATCGCTCATAGGAATGGAATCGGCTAGACCCATGTCCAAGTCAATGAGACTGCCTGACGACGCTCGGTTATTGACCGGGGAGGGAACCGCAAGGTCATTGAACTGCGCCGAAGGTTGGATTGGCTCTGTCGGAGGGTGGATCAGGCGGCTGGTACTTGGCCCTTGGTCATCGTTGAACGGAAATCTGAACATCTCCGGGTTTGTTGAAGCGGGAGGGGCCATGGAAGGGAACTTCCAATCTCGTGTCCTGCGGTTATTGTTTATCATATCTGCTGGATCACTAAGTGGTGGTTTATTATAGGAGACATCTCCAAAGTCATAGTCGGTCGATGCCCTGGGATCTCCAGCTCGGATTGTGTTGAGGTCAACAAATTCGGAGAGGTTGCTACCATCTAGGGACATGTCAAGATCAATCAGGGATTCTCTCACTCCAGGAGACTGAGATGAGTCGTCTCTAAGCGGTAAATCCGACGCAGGAGGCGGGGGTGGAGGGGTGAAATCGGCAGTAGGCGGAGGAAACGGACGGCCATAATATGCTCGTGAGTTGTCCTCGTAATTCGATATCGTATTTGGGTCAAATAGCTTTTCCAGTGGTGCCTTGACGGAAGGAAGGTGAGGTGGCGGACGTCGACGTGATTTTGGCTTTTGGGTTCTAGAAGCATCGTCGAACTCATCCTGCTTGAAGTCGACGTTGGAGCCATAAACATCAAACACAGCTTGAGCGTCGCCAGTTTGGAGCACCTGTTGATCGAACGCAGCGGTTGTGCTGAAGTTCCACTCATCATTGTCCAAGGCCAAGTTAGCGAGGTCAGATGGCCCCTGGGCTCCTCCTGCAGAGAAGAGGGACTTGCGAACACCACCTTGAGCTTCCCACAGCTTGTAGCCTCTAACCAAGTGTGCCAAGCTCGAAGCAGGATAAGCATCCTGTGTGTTGAATATGTAACGGTGTCTCTGAATTTGCTCAATCGGTGGGCGTTTCTTAGGGTCATCAACCAAGCAGTACGCCACGAGGTCTTTCAACCCTTGGGAATATCGGTCGCCATCAAGTCGGGGGATGTGCTGTTTGAGGTATGAGCCTAGCCTGTTGAAGTCCATCATGCCTGCAGCTACGCTTGGTGGTAGACCCGATGCAATTTCATAGACCATGGCGCCAAAAGCCCATATATCCACCTCAGTACCATAAGAAGCCGCAGGGTCGAACAGTTCTGGGGCCATCCAATGGGGTGTACCAATGACTGTTGAGCGCTTGTCAAATTTAGTTTCGATAACACCAGCAACTCCAAAGTCACAAAGCTGGACGTTTCCCTCCTCCGTGACTAGGATATTGGCACACTTGATGTCTCTGTGAATGATACCCTGACCATGAACCCAGTAGACAGCTTCGGCTACTTCGCGCAAAATGGGAATAATCCATTTTTCCTGAAGGCCACCTGGTGAGGTTGGTTTCATAAGGGTAGCCACGCTGCCTCCAGCGCAGTATTCTGTAATCATCCACATGGACTGCCCGACAGGAAGAGCATCGATAACATGATTGATGTTCTTGGCGCCACTGTTGCTGAGCAGTTGCAGGGCACTAATTTCCTTGAGCAAGTCGCTATATGTATCGGCGAGCTTGGGGTTAACTGTGTCACTCTCTTCAATGTCGATAATCTTGACGGCAACCAGCTGATTCGTTGTTAGAGAGGTGGCTTTGTAGACCCGGCCGAAACTGCCTTTGCCAATGAGCTCTGAAAGTCGATACTGTGGAGGGTCCTTTCCGACTTTTGAGCACTGCTCGGCGACCACTTTTTGCATTTTCTTTGCATCCTCAATCGCTTTCTGCTTTGTGACCGAAAAGTCCGGCCCTCTGACTTGAAGCGACGACATGATGATGAATGTTGTGAGGCCTGTCTCGGGTTACTTAGCAGGGGATGTGTAACTAAGCTAAGATCGCTTGAGCTTGATATGTCTGGTCGGTTCACTTCATGATAGCCTGGACATGTGATGCATGTGAGCGAAGATGGAGATTTGGCGGAGTGCGAGCTATGAGAAAGAAAGCGAGGAGTGATGACTGGAGATGAGTTTTTTTTTTTTTGGCGATGTCGAAAGCGTTGAAGGAATTGGGTTTGTTGTAACACTCAATGTTGCATATTTGGAAAGGGGCCCTTGACGCTTTCCCCAAGTTACAGGTTACGGTGGTAGCCAATGAGCGGACTTGACAAGGCTGTGGCGGGGCAGACTTGTGGCTAATGCGAAAAGACAGCCTCAACTCCAATTCCCTGGCCCTTAGCGGCCGATTGCAATCATGATACGACAATGAAACTAGAACTGTTACATTCCCAGTCAGATACAATAATTTTTCATTAAGAAGGCCAATTCTCATAAATAATTTATTATTCCTTGAAATACCCTTCAGTTGTGTGCCTGAAGTTTGTCCTATCTCAATTTCTTTTATCGTTATTGCTGAGTCGGTGTCTTCTTCCGCAACACCAAGTGTACTTTGATCAGGATTGAACAATTCGCATTCCGACAATCATCATATTGAAGATTTCTACATGCTCTTTAACACACAATATCTCTTTGCGCTTAGTTACATCAAGGAATTCGAACAAGACGACTCACCTCAGCCATGATGTTTCAGACAACCGCCCAGATACAGCACACATCGCCTATCTCCTCGACTATTGCAGCCCCCAAAGCCATAGAGATGCTCCACGACCATGTTTTCTTCTTGCATTGTAATCCTTATATGTCCAAATTCGAAGCTATGCCCACTCCGGACCCTACTCCATCAGTTCCTGACACACTTGAGGTCAAGCCTATCGCAGCACCAGACTGTTATTCGGTCACAGATCGAATTCATACCTTACCAGCAGGGCTCTGGGACTCCGATGTGATTAGTTCATATGAGTTTTTTGACCTGGAAAGCGGTGTGTTTGTGAGAACGCGAGGGCCAATGGGTCTGATACTTGAGACTGTTTGGAATATTAAAGAATCTGAGGGTGGAAAGCTGTGGATCGTGGAGCAGGTCTCTATTACATGCTCTAGGTTGATCATGGGTATGATCAAAAGCTCATGTGAGGCTGGATGGAAAGGGGTTCATGGAAAGATGCTTGAGAGGATAGAAGAGTCCTCATAAGCGAATGCTTTCAACAATACCCTAAGAACAATAATTGGACGGCAAAGCCAGGTTACGGCCCTGAAATACGTGGCGATACCGTACTGGGAGTTGTTTCCTCCCAAAGTCGTGTCTCCAATGTTCACCAACAATGCTGCCAGGCTACCCCAAGTAGCTCTAAGACCAAGGTTCACGATATATGTAGTGCCTATGCTCTTACAGAAATCATAGCATATGTAAGGTACTGGAATAATAATGTATTCTTGTATTGATCCAATGAAATAGTATGCGTTCCAGTCTTATTCTTGCTTCCCTCAAATAAGCATCATCCTAGGCAACAGCCGTAAACTTCAGCCCCAAGCAGGCAACAATAGGGGCTCAGCAGCCCAAGTGAGTTATAACTTTGCCTTAGATTGGCCACCTACCAGAGTGGCAAAGCCAGCCTACCAGAGTGGCAAAGCCAGCCTACCAGCTCATTGATTGTAGGTTGCAGCCAAACTTTTGCCTACCTAAATAACTTTACCCTCATGAGTCATTCTCGAAGTCCAACCTCAGTCTCAAGGCCATCGTGATCATACTGGCCATGTATAAAAGGGGCGCCTCCTCCAAATATTGCTTTCTCTTTTTCCTTTCTTCTTCTTCACTTCTTCTTTGCCATAAGGCTCGGATCAAAGTGTAGTAACTGTTCTTGTTGAGGCTAACCCCTCAACACAGGTCGTAAACTGGGCTTGATACTGTTCTGATTTTTGGTTTATTGGTGATGGCTCAACGACGCTTGCGTGGCTGAATCGTTCCCAGGGTGTCCTTGGTATTACACTGTCTCCAAGCGATGCGCACATGTTTGTGTCTCTCAGGACATTCATCATTATGCTTTCATTGCATCTTGGCTGGTATATCCAGCGGTGCGAAGAAGGCCACTTCCGCTGCGATAGGTATCGTATTCCTTCACATTAAGAGCAGCTGAAGTTCTGGAGAGAGAGTTGTGACGGGTTAATGCACATTCCTCACAACCAACCTTTTGTGGACCAAGTTTGGATCCACGTCGAAGTAAATAAACTTTCGCAATTTGTCTGTTAAAGCGGAACAGCACATTTGCATACCGTAATTTGGGAAATAAAGAATGAGTTTAAACTGAAATTTTGTTACATACTGCATCGAAAGAAAAGTGTAGCCGTGAACACTGGAATTCTTGGAAATAACCCTGTGGTCGTAAATCTTAAGCATAGGAGGAACACGGTCAGACAGGCGTGGCGAAGAGGCACCCATGGTTTTGCTCTCTACTATCGTCACGTGATCGCGCGACACCCATTTTGCCACTCATCGCGCTTTCGCGTTAAGTGGTTCAAAGCATCCCACTTCATTTTTGGTTGGCTGCTGATTTTCCAGGACATCTTTGCATGCATTCTTTGCCTTCTGCTCATTGTCTTGACGACAACTAAAGGACCTGGCCCTTTTTTTCAGTTCTCCATTCTGCCAAAGACAAAGTCAATACTCACAATTTCATTGGCCGTCATCATGGTGGCACCGAAAAAGTCCAGCCAGTCTCATACACCGAAGAAGACTATCTCGCATTTACCCAAAAAGCCAGTCAAGGCCAATCAAAGTATCCTTAGCTTTTTTAAAAAGGCTGAAAAACATGAGGCCTCTCTGTTTCTTGGGGCTGCGCCGGACCCTATTGAGCACGAAGATCTCTACACTGCCGATGACGCCGACGACTCGATCCGATGCAATGAGGCTGAATCACCCAACAAAAAGAGGAAACTGAGCGAAGAACCCGAACAATTGCTCAAGATCAAAGTCTCGGTAAAAGCTGAGCAGGTGGCCGGGGCTGAAGACCGATCCTCACCCGCCAAGTATGATGGCGAACCCCCACGCAAGTCAACAAAATCTAAAATCAAGACTCCATTCGTAATGGACTCGGACAGTGAGGATGAGCCCGAAGACGATATTATGGCCACAAACAACAAGCCTGAAAAGAATGGCCAATGTACGGAGCTTTCCCCGCAAAACGAGGTCCAGACGGACGGTTTTACTAAGATCGATGAAAAGAAGGAAGCAGATATTACCACACAAGCCTTGAAACGGGGAGATTCAACATACCAACAATTCGACGATCTCGGAGAAATAGTAGACGAGGAATTCCCAGACTTGAACGATCTCGAGGGGGAGGAAATGCGAGTAATGCGTTACATGAGAGAGCAAGCTAGATTAGAAGCGGAGGAAGCTGGGATTTCAAGCGAAGACCTGGCCGATGACCCCCTTGACGATGATGATATGGCAGAGTGTTGTCCCATATGCAGTGGGAGCCTGGCAGGGATCTCCATAGATGAAGCAACACGGCATGTCAATTCCTGTCTTGATGGGCACCCGATCCCGTTGCCGAAACCGGAGCAAACATCACTAGAACGAATCAAGTCGGAGAAACCAATTTCAGCGATTCTTGTCTCGGCACCTGAGGTCGAATCGACCGACGTCAGCAAAAGATTTGCACGGGCTGCTGTTCCCAGGCCCGGTCAGGCGAACCCTTTCGAAGTTTTAAGTTCTGGCCCGGCACCGAAGTCTGCTTTCTCAAAACTCATGTCTAATAATGCCGAAGACTCAGCATGGCAAGAGGCTGCTGCTGCTGAACATGCTTCTCGAGGAAAGCAAGCATATGAGAGGACGTGCCCTTTCTACAAGATCATGCCCGGATTTTCCATTTGCGTGGACGCTTTCCGGTATGGCGCCGTCCAGGGTTGCAAAGCATATTTCTTAAGTCATTTCCACAGTGACCACTATATCGGTCTGACAGCAAGATGGTGCCACGGCCCTATATACTGCAGCAAGGTCACGGGCAGTCTTGTCAGAAATCAACTTCGTACAGCGGCAAAATGGGTTGTGGAGCTTGAATTCGACAAATCCTATGACATACCAGGGACAGAAGGCGCGAAAGTAACAATGATACCAGCAAATCATTGTCCGGGAAGCTCTCTCTTCCTTTTTGAAAAGACTATGAAGCAAGGCCCCAACAGCCGTGTTCAACGCATATTACATTGTGGAGATTTCCGAGCTTGCCCTGCTCATGTCAGGCATCCTCTTCTCAAGCCAGAGGCTATCGACGCGATCTCTGGAAAGTCCAAGCAACAAAAGATTGATATCTGCTACTTGGACACTACGTATCTCAATCCACGATATTCCTTCCCACCCCAGAATGATGTTATCCAGGCCTGCGCCGATCTTTGTGGCTCATTGTCTCCTGATCCCAATTGCAAAGACGATATTTGGGAAAAGGCTAGCGGACAAGGAACTCCAGCTGTCAGCAAGTTCTTTCCAAACACAAAACCGGATGAGAACGCAAAAGTGGACGCTAAAAAGAAACACCCCCAACGGCTGCTAGTAATTTGCGGAACGTACTCTATTGGAAAAGAACGCATATGCATCTCCATCGCTAAAGCACTCAAGTCCAAAATCTTCGCGTCACCTGGCAAGATCAAGATCTGCAAACAGCTGGACGACCCAGAGCTCACGGCACTCCTAACATCTGATCCCCTCGAGGCACAGGTGCATATGCAGATGTTGATGGAGATTCGTGCAGAAACTCTTCAGGAATACCTAAACAGCTATAAGCCGTACTTTAGTCGTATTGTCGGACTTCGCCCAAGTGGTTGGAACTTCCGACCAGCAGGCAAAACCATCGGTGCGAACACACCGCCTGGCAGCATTCATACCCAGCAGATCCTTCACGACAAGGGCTGGCGAACACGATTTGGATATAAAGACTTTATTCCGCAGAGAGGCAGTACCAAGGAAGCCATGTGCTTTGGGGTTCCTTACTCAGAACACAGTAGCTTCCGAGAGCTCGCCATGTTTGTTATGAGCTTGAGAATAGAAAAAGTCATTCCAACAGTCAACGTAGGGAGTGAGCAGTCAAGAAAGCGCATGAAGGGTTGGATAGACCGTTGGCTTTCAGAAAGAAGACGGGCTGGATTGGTGATGCCACTCATCGAAGGTGAAGCTGATGATGGGGTGTCGGAGCAGGAACTCTGGGATGGTAAACCTGGTAAAGCCGGCGGAGCATTTTGGTGATCGATTATGATGTGAAGCGATTTGTATATTATTCTCTTGAGCGGGAGTTCCATCTGATGACCTTGATTTTTAGATACCATGTTGACACATCAACGTCGTCAATCGTTTCATGACTCTCAGTTCTGTATAATGTTTAAAGGGGAAAGGAGCATTTAATTATCCGCATCAGGAGCAAACGCCTCATGAATTCTCCCTGGTGATCATCCCGGTTTCGACGTAATTATCATTCTCTCCATTTACCATAGTAGTAAGAGTCAACTCCGAAAAAGGTTATCTTGCCTCTCATCCATCGCCTTGAACAGCTCATTTCGCCTTGGCTTGCTGAGCTGCCGCTTCTGTAACACACGTGTTAGTATACCGTATTGACTTTCTTTAAAAACGCAACTTACCCCTCCGTGTAGCATCCTCCAGCAGCTGTGTGTCAACTGACGCGCCGGGAAGATGAACGTATCTCACAACTGAGCCTCGGATGAAGACGTTCTTGACAGAGCTCTGTGATAATATCAAGTCAGATATCAAGTTTCTTTCACAACGCCCAGGATGAGGGTATAGTCGACATACAAGATGAGGGTACTTGAGCTCCTCAACAACCTGGATGTCATCGAGCTTGATGTTGAGGTACTGATCCACGCTCTTGAGAATTCCCTTTAGCTGAATGTCGTTCTTGAGCTCTACAGTGACCTCATGGTCGATGAGTGTCTTGAAAAAGCTGTATGAATAGTGTGTCAGTGTGCGAACAAGGGCGTTAACCACGTAGAAGATAGTTCGATGGTACCTGAAAAAGAGCATGGTGTCGGTGGCTTTTTCGCGCTTGAGGCTTTACGCAGAATAAGTCGACTCTGTTTCGGGGTTCACGAGTATTCTTCTTGTAGTTGCAATTGGTTTTGTTCCTCGAGCGAGTTTCTGTATCGAGGAAGGCGCTTAGATGTTTGTTTAGTGGTGCAAGATCTCCATGATAGCGTCTACAGCCAAGGCATCGTTGACTATGATCACGTGACTATTCATGATTCCACCAGCAACTCACGTAATGATCTCGAATCAACAGTAATTCATCATTGATTTCTGTAATCTGTGACGTTTTTACATGAATGTCTCTTTGCCATTCAAACGTCTGTCTGGATGACGAGTCATGCTCAGGCAGTTCTTATTGCCTTCTAAATAAAACCCGCGGGCCATGAACCAAGACTGACTGAAAGCCAAATCCATTCGCACTGCAGGCAAGACTTGTAAATAACCATACGTCTTTGTAGACCTCAAATCCTCGCTTTAATCTTTGGGGGGTTCTCGTGTCCTCTTCTTGGCAACAAATGTCCGACCCTCCTCACACAATTCCCTTCCCTTGCCATCAATAAGCAAAAGCCTCCATGTGCAGCCACGCTATGTATATCAATAGTGTATGGATCCTATCATTCCAACGCCTTGCAAGACTGGGAAATGCCGACTCGTTTTCTTTCGTGATTCGTGAGATTGAGCTTGTAGTCTACGCTACATAGCGATACAAAGTTGGCGCGTCATCTTCATCAGGGCGCTCAAGATATTCTCTCGCGATGAGATCCTCGATACGCTTCTTGATGAGGGCAACCTCGGGACGGAAACTGCCGGAGAGTTGTGACAGAACTTCACTAGTGAGCTGCGAGTGAGAAAGCTCCTTTCGAGATCTACGAGAGTTAGTAACCAAAGCTGACAGGAAGATTTAGACTTGGGACCTACTTCATGATTCGCACAATTGCCGCATCGACAACGTGAGCTCTGGTTTGGTTGTTCTTCTCCTCAGTGTTCTTTCGTTCTGTATTATCTTCGACCTTGGACACCGCGTTGATGATGGGTGCTTTGATTCGTATGGTCTTGCTCTGGAAAGATGCATTGAAAGAAAACTTATCGCCTGCTTTTACGGACTTGTTGGCAGGATCCTTCATCAAGACGCGAGACTTGGGTGCCACAGCAATCGCTGTCAGTGTCCTCATGAGATCTGGAGTTGAGATGTTGGTCTTAGCTTGGATCTCTTCGAAGGTTAATGACTGGCCCTCCTCAAGATCGTTGAAGAGAAGCAAGACAACCATCGCAAAGGTCGGTACGTTGATCTCGTATCTTCGCTCCCGAGAGAGCGGGCCAGACTTTCCAGGGATGGCTGGAAAGGTACATTTGACATCTGAACTGCCAGTGGTACCAATCCAGGTGAGCTTGCGTCCATTACGGTTAGTTAGATAGTACTGCTCAAAGCTCGCCTGCAATCGTCGCAGTTCAGGGGGATATGTGCACGTAACACGAGATCCTTCGCCAATCTGTGTAGTTCGGCCCATGACCTCGGGCGGCCAGTAGTTTGTAGTGAGAACGTTGATGTTAAGGTCGATGGTTTGGTCGATGGTTTTGCCGCTGCCATCTCCCAGGTCACGAATGTGGTCACGATAGCCGCTGGTGAGCTCTGTTGACGTGACAAGATCTCTGAACATGCCTTCAAACTTACTGGTGAACTGTTGGCCGAGTTCTTGTTTCATTCGGGAAATGATCTGCTTTTCAACATCATGGCTTTCGGACTTTCCGTGAAGGAGGCGTCTTGCCAAATGTCTCTGGTAGTATGTCTGGAACAGATCTCTATCCTGAAGGTATCTAATCAGGACGATAGCTTTCTCTAGAACAATATCGACTTCTGCCTCTGTCTTGCCTTTGATGCCTCTCTTTAGGTTGTCGTCGATAAACAGAGAGACATATTCAGAGCTGCGGCTGAACATGTTGATGAAGTCGGAGAAGCTCTTGGTCAATGCGCTTTGGATAATAAGATCTCCTTGGAAGCAACGAGCCCAGAGGTTATCGAACTTGTCCTTCAGACGGAGTACATCGTCTACCCATTTGATAGCAGCAGCTGTCTGCTGCGCCGCAGGGTTTAAGATCTTTGTCTTTTCCCCTTCACCGGCCTCGTCTCCTTCGCCATGACCAGACGAGAAATCAGTGTTCTTCAGTACCTTCTCAATCTCCAGGCCTAACTCAACCACGCGACTTTGCAAGATGTCTCGCAAAGCAGTCTTCTTTGAATCGACCCTGGAGATGAGTTTGTAGAGAATCGAGAGGTCCTCAATCTTGTCATTGTCAATCATCCATTTCAGGCCGCTCCCTTCAAGAGCCAAGAATTCGGACAGGTGCTTGACTATGAGTTCTTGATCAATAGTTTGCGTGACTTTGGGTAATGTCTCCAACTCGATTGTTGTTCCGCATCGATCGATTTCTTCGTTCAGTCGCAGTTGGGTGTGTCGCAACCAAGCTCCGGCATCCGATTCGCGTAGTAGTTTCTCACACTCAGCGGCATAGTATGTCTTGCTATTCTCGAGGAAGCGAAGTTCGAATACTGTCATGTACAGTTTATCGTTTTCCTTCTCTTCTTCGGTTTCGTAGAGGCTGCTGAGCATTCGACTGCAGCTTCGAATGAGATTTCTGTCGATGATATCTCCTTCGCGCTCCATATCGATTTGGTCGAGGACCACTGATATAAGGATGTCAATCACCTCGCTCTTTGTGTTCGTATTCAGCGAAGATCGTAGAATATGATCACGGAAAAGCGCGATGGTGGTGGCGAAGATGGGGGTTCTTTGGGCCTCGAGTTGTGCGTAGCCCCTATCAAGATACATAAGAATATCGGCGGTCATGTTCATTGACATGTTATGATCTTCCCAAGTATCACGCAACCCTTTGAGGAATCTCTCTCCTGTCTGTCGTCTCTCATTGACGGACGTCGTCGAGGTTCGTTCGGCGCCAATGTTGATCAGGCTCTTGCTGACGAGTTCTCGAATCTTGGGGATAACATGATCTGCGAACCACTGTTCCTCGAAAGCTTTGACCCTATCATAAAGCAATTCGCCTTTCTTCTTAAGGACCATCTTGTACGCGGCTCGGTACAGCTCCTCGAATGACAGTCGGCTGCAGTTCTTCATGTGAATGTCGCGCAGGGCTTCATCTAGCATCTTCCAGCAAGCCTCGAAATCGGAGCCCTCGGCAGCTTCATTTGGCTAAAGGCAAGGTCTTAATTCAGGATTTAGATACTGACGTTTCAGTGCATCGAACTTACACGCACAATGCGACGAGGAGGACGAATCCTTCCCCGAGCGCCGGCTCCTCCACGTCCCGAGATCATACTTTATGGCGATACAGCTGGCGATATCGCCCCAGGAAGATTTTCAGGTTGTCGTAGGATTTTTATGTTTCGTAGGGAAGAATGGAGCTCTCTTGCGTTTTCCGTGTTGATCCTGAGCCTTGAATATGGTGGGGTAATGATGGGTGCAAGTCGTAGCCTCCAGGCGGGGCCGCAGTGAATGGCGAAATCGGCGAATGAACAAAGGAACGAAGAGGCAAAGACTACCTAGGTAGGAACCTTAAGTTAAAGAAAGATTTTAGGCGACAAGCCCCCGGGCGCCAGGTAGAGAGAAGGCAAAGAAAAAGACGGATACCCCGGGGCATTGGTAAGGCACGCTTTGAGAGATGGCAAGCTCAAGTTGGCGAGGCTACGATTTATGGCTTCTGCATCCATGGTTTGTTAGTTCAACCCCAGGCGCTGTTATCGATAAGCTGCACCAATGATGCAACTTGTGTGGGGAACTGACACCGAGCTTCGCACGAAGTCACGTGGGGACAATGCCTGCAGCTCCGACCCTCGATTTTTCCGACCGACAATTCAGGCGGCCTTACTCGATAGCCAGCCTCTCAGCCTCACGCCAAATCGATCCTACAACGACGCGCCTAACAACCGCCTGCTTCCACCCCGAACAATCATACAGCAGTTTAAGCGCCTAAACTCTCTCAAATAGCCAACATGAAGCTGGTTCGGTAAGGACTCCCCCTGTCTCTTGCGCACACTTGGACTGTGCTGAGCTTCTCTTCAAGTTTGAGCTTCTGTACTGACTTGGCACGACTAGTTTTCTCATGAAATGCGCCAACGAAACGGTAACAATTGAGTTGAAAAATGGTAATATATTGCTCCTTACCCCTAAGCAAGCTTCCAGCCATGCCATCAGCCGTGTACTAATTGTCGTCTAGGAACCATTGTTCACGGTACCATTTCCTCAGTCTCCCCTCAGATGAACACCGCCCTCCGAACCGTCAAGATGACCATCAAGGGGCAGGAACCCATCTCTCTAGAGACGATGAATATCCGAGGTTCTACAATCCGATATTTCATCCTGCCCGACTCCTTACCCCTCGATACACTGTTGATCGACGACGCCCCTAAGCCGAAGAATAAGGCCAGAAAGGAGGCAGAGCGGGGTGGACGAGGAGGACGCGGCAGAGGCGGTCCCAGGGGACGCGGACGTGGTGGAGGCCGCGGTCGCGGAGGACGACCCTAAACGAGAAGGGCACGAGAAGATTCTGGAGAAATAACAACATGGGGAAAGGATGGAGGCGCACATGCGCATCGTTAATGTGGAGTGACCACGTTATCGCGAAAATACCACATTCAAATGGAACCTGGCGTTCGGGTTGTTTGGCCATTAAAACTGTATGAACCCGCGTGGGGTGGGTATCGCTTTTCTTGTTCTGGAAAGATATCTGAATATATGCTCTCACACACCCCAATTCCATCGCAACATTCTTTTTTTATTCTACGGCTTTTGAATAGTCTCGCCATATCCGTACGATCTGCAGCTTCTCCCATCCGGCCTGCTTGCCGCTGTTCCCAACAGTTTGAGCCCGCCATTCATGCCCAAACCCCTCAATGCGACTCTTGACTTGATCTGGCTTATTCTGAGCGCAGAGGAGGAGATAGGCACAGCCGCGTCGGGACAGGGTTTGAGGTAGTGCCTCGATCAGTCTATCTGTTGTCTCCATACCATCTAAGCCGCCTGCGTAAGATAAGGCCAACAGATACGAATCGTCGTCAAATGAAGGCTTTGTGCTGACTGCGAGGTCGTCTGCGGTAAACGAATCTGGTCTAGCAGGCATCTCAGGCGTTGGCACATATGGCGGGTTGAAAATGAGGACGTCGATAGTGCCTTCGCGCCATGGGGTCGTAAGATCTCCCATGCATGAGCCCAGATAAAATGCATGTGAATCGGGGTTGTCAGAAGCTGCCTTTGCAACTGTCCCGACTGTAGCCCGACAGGCAAAGGCGTTCATGTCAACTCCCGCAGTCAGGACCTCGCGCGTGCCAAAAAGCTTTTGCGCATGTGCGTGGACAAAGGCGAGGACGACGCCTGAGCCTGTGCCGACCTCCACCACGAGAGGCGCTATATCGGGAAACGCTTTTTGGAGATACTCGGTCTCTGCAGCAGATGAGAGCGTGTCCAAGAGGAGGTATGAGTCCTCGGCAGGTTCGTAGACTCGCTCATACGGGACGTGCGAAGTGTCTGGTGTTGGTAGCATGATGTATGCACGTCAATGTGAGAATACGTTGTGATTGTGGTGAGGCTTCATAGTATTTAGATCATAGATAGAAAACTTGTGATGGCACTGGGTGGATGCGGCACGTGATGTATGTCTAGAATCAAGAAATTGAAACTAAATAGTTGATCATAGCAGAGTGGTAACGGGCTCAACTTCGAACCGATCGCCTCTTGTTGGGTTGGAAAATAACATATCTGGTTTACTTGGATCAGTATGGATGGATATTCTTGAGGGTGCATGAACCAGGCAGACAGGAACCTACAATTGTTGCTCGAGATATTCTCTGATCAAACCGGTATAAAACACCACGAATTCGAAGCTCGTGCAAAAATACGTCGCAACGATCGCCTCAAAGAATCGCACACTTCATCTCGCAACCCCAATCATCCTGTCCTGGCCCAACTCCCCATTTGATTCCCCAGCCCATATCCTCCACCATCCGAACCAGATTGCGATCGTATACACCGTGCAGCTGGCATCGAGGACATGGTCGGCTCTTTGTGTTATAGAATTTTGGTGGTTCCTTAGCTGTGCCGTCGCAGAAGGTCGGGCAATTGTTGAGGCCCATGAATGGCTCACAGGGTTCCGTGAGGACAAGCCAGGTGTGTTTGCACTCTTTGTGCTGGAAATAGGTGAGAGTGCACATTCTCAGGTATTCAGGAATCAATCGCCAGATAAAGATGCGTTGGGATTATTGCTGAGGGACAAAGACGAAAAACAAGTTCTATTCGCAAGGTAGAAAAGGAAGGTTGGTTGGCTGTGTGGTGACAGGAATGGATGTTTCCAACAGTGCCAGTTAATCAGTGCTAAAACAAAAGGCCACCACCATAATATTATATCGTGACGCCCTTCCCTGACTCTCCGCGTGTGCTATTCTGTCTATACTCATACCCAAACACCATGCAACCATCATGAATCACGATCCGCTAAACCTCTAAATGACGACTCGGCAGTATTGTCTCCCCTAAGTGTCCCGCTTTGCTCCAGCTCATCATCGCTGATGGCGTCCTCGACAGAGGGAACTAGGCGAGATAGCATCGTTTCCATGCGCCGTATCGCCTTTTCCATATTGGCCAGCCTATCTGTAGTTCCCTCAAACATGTCATTCTCGGAGAAAGAACCTCGAAGCTTCTGGGGTGGGATCCCGGGAAACATAGAATCTCGCCGTGATGGACGTCGAGCTCCGGGGTCGGGCCTAGAGGTGTTATGTAGGTTACGGGGCTCTATATCATTTGTCGCATTGCGTGTGAACTGTCGACGGATGAGATGATGCGTGAGATCATCATCGACAGCGATGTCGTCGTGGACAGTATCAGGCGGTGGCACTTGAAAGACGGCGCGAAGGTCTCGGTGAACCGTCAACCGCCACTTCTTCCAAAACTGGCTCTTTGTCGGGGGCGGAACTTTGATCTCGGTTGAGTCTTCGATCTCACGGGAAGGCCAGAGCAGACGGCGCTCAGCAACAGCGATGATGAGCAGGAGAGGGAGATTCAGAATCTTGACCGCCGTGACGTGGATCTTGTGGAACCAGCGCGGACTCACGACGAATTTAAGCGGGATGAATAGGAATACAGCGAGGATGTTGAACGGAGGTTGGTATGCGAACACAGCGTCAGCCTTGACGCCCTCAAGTGTCAGAACTGCTCGACGGAAACTGATCTCCGCTATGGCGTTTGACGAAATATTGCTGAATGTATTGGAAAGCATCGATACAAGGATGGTAAGGAAGAGGGTGTTCCCGAGGAAAGCGAAGGCTACCATCACACTAGGTCCTAGCAGCCAGTGAAACTCGGTCTAGTAGAGATGTCAGAATCTGTCAAGCGTACGGGGGGAGACGAAGACTGACCGATCGATGGATACCTGTTCCATCCAATCCAAACCATATATAGATCATCCACTTCGATATTGTTCTGATGCATATTAATACCACGTTTCACCAAGGTGGTGCAGAAACCTACAGGATGGGGTGTGCCCCCTCGCCGAGCCAAAGAAGTGACAGCAGAAACCCCAAGAAACACCAGGCAGACAGAGCTGTAAGGAAGAAAAAGTCCGCCATCATTGACCTCAGGGACAAGAACACGAGATTGTCGCTCAGCAGATTGAAAGCAAGCCGCGGAACCAAGACAGGAGCGGCGAGTGCAAGCACATCAAACGCCTGTTCGTCAAGGTTCGCGTCACCAAGCTTCCAGCCCAAGAACCGCAATACAAGATATACCCAGTAGATGAGAACAAAGGCCACATCAAGGAATGACCACAGGTTCTGGGTATAGACGTTCCTTTCGAAATGTTAGTACTCGAGTGACAACACGACTAGCAAGTCTGTAGCATACCAGCCATGTGCTAGAATAGTAGCAAATTGATCCAAGCCCCATCCAAAAGCAAAGATAGAAAACGCTGCTTCTGTTGGTCCATAGCGGTTTTTCCTTCTAAGAACCATGACCGCAACGTAGAGAGTAAGCAGTGTGGCGAATTGGATTGACTCAAGGACATTTCGGGTTCGAGGGACAATCAGACGATATTGGTTGAGAAGAGGGGACTCGCGAGGATCATAAATAGAGATGGGCTTTAACTTGTAATGATCGGGGATGATGTCCCAAAATGTCGAGGGGGTATAGACAATTCGACCCTCATATATGGCGTTGACGACCTTTTGGCAAGTCGCTGAACTCAAGAAATGCTTGCTCTCGGTGACAATGGCCACCTCAAGAGATGGCAGCGTCTTGTAATCAACCCAGGAGGTGGTGCGCTCTGCCTCTTCTCGAATCTCTTCTGGGGCATTCTGGAAGGGTTCGAAGCCAGCGACTAGAATATGAGCCAGAAGCAAAAGGCCGTCGTGGCCATCATCGTGCACTTCGCCAAAGCGTCTCAGGATGCGCGTAGCTATGAGCTCACATAGAGTAGCACGTGTGAAGTTGACATTGTGACGGTTATTGAGATGAGACTGCTCCTCGAGAAACTGAGCACGATTTACCAGCAAACAGTAGACTATCAGATCATATCAGTAAAGGGTCCTCAAAAGGAGTGGACAGCACTTCTCTTACTGATGGAAATGTCGTTGAGGCCATAGAACTTATCAACCAACGGCCGCACAACTGTAACATTAATCCTCAGATCCTGCAGCTGGGCGAGGCTCAAATAGTCCTCAACAACGCTGATGATGTCGCGACGAATACGGTGTATGTTGGTATACACAGGTAAGTGACTATGAGGGTCTGTCATGCAACTATACAGGGCATCGCGGTTCTCTGGGCCGCCTGTACTGAGCCTACTCAGTAAAGGCCGTCGCTCTTCAGGATCCGGCAACGTGATGCGCCGGCGGGTGTTGCCAGCCATGAAAAGGCCAGTCAGGTAGACCTATAGTAGTAATATTCAAGGGGGATACAAGGTCAGAACAAAGAAGTTGAACTGCAGTTATCGCGTTGTCGGTGATGGTTTAAATCAAGTTTGTAGCGAGCGATAAGATAGGATGGATGGATGCTTTGAAACGCCCCAGATGTCGCGTAAAGGCGCTATTGGATAGATACAAGGACCTGGTAGTTTGCGAAGAGGGAACAAAAGTAATTGATCAATGCCGCTGGTGATATCAGCATTTGAAATATAGGTATGTCCTCAATTTTAGGTCGTGAGGGAGGAATTATTTACATACAGAAGTGTAACGTCATTAGACTAGACGCCTGTCCCATTGGGCGGTGTTGCTTCTAAAACATTCCTGATTGGATCATACCAGCCCTGAGATATTAATGCCTTGATCATTTCTCCGTCTCTTTCCTTTACTTTACTTTTCTTTCCTTTATTTTATCTGACATCTTAACAAACTTATACTAGTTATCCACTTGAGCTTGCTCTTAGACTGTCTGAAGCCTGGATCTGCACATGGGACACTAACCTCAGACATTCCACGCATTACAATAATGGAAATCCTACAGTTTCGTCCCAGTCTCATCCGCACCAGCCTCTTTAGCCAATGCCCAAGCGAACTTTGCCAAAGATCCCCTCGTCACAGCGTGATGTTTCGCTTTCTCGCTACTCGCCTGTCTGAGCGCATATCGCGCCGCAATTCCTTGACAAACTCCAGCCAGCTTCCAGATGCTGAACGACATTCCCCAGGGAACCTCAGACCGGGGATCGTATCCACTCTCCTCCGTGTACCACTCTAGGATCTTGTCTGGTTGTGGAAGACCAGGCGTCTTGCCAGGGAGGAATCCGGATGCATCATAAGGAGTTGCACCAGGGGATTTGGCCGAGTAGAAGTTTATAAGAAAGTTGCAAATGTCGGAGAGCGGGTGGCCAACAGTAGACATCTCCCAACTGTAGAATATGTGTTAGTAACTGACTTGGGGTCGGGGAAGGTGAGCATACTCCAAGATTCCGATGACCCTTGGCTCTGTCTTGTGAAATACCAAATTGTCAATCTTATAATCTCCATGTACCAGTGTTGCCCGGTCCTTGGGTTGCAGACGCTCGTTTTTGAAGAAGTGAACTGTTTCCTCAAAGTGAGGGAGCTTCCCAACAGGCTCCTTGGTCTCAATGTCGACGACCTTCTCCTGGCTACCACAGATAGTTACCCACGTCTTGATCTGTCGTGAATAGAAACCCGATGGTTTGCCGAACTTCTCTAGGCCGACCTTCTTGTAGTCGACTGCATGGAAACGTGCCAATGTTGTCACGGCATCGCGCCACATAGCCTCACGATCGGCGGGTTGTACGCCTGGCATGGTAAAGTCTTCAAAGATACGTCCATCGAGAAACTCCATGATATAGAACGGTGTGCCAATGACAGAGTCATCCTCGCATAGACAGTACGTTTTGGGTACAGCAACATCAGTGTTCTCCAAAGCATGCATGATGCGGTATTCACGCTCTACTTGGTGTGCTGTTTTGGAAAGTAGCTTTCCAGGTGGCTTCTTGCGCATCACAAAGCGGTGGCCGTCTGAAGCAGTAATCTGGTATGTAGGATTGGATTGACCGAAACCAAACTGTGCGACATCAGCAGTCATCACACTGAGAAGAGAACGAGCAGAGAGCTCACCTGTTTGAGGTCAATCGGTGTTTTGATGGTTGGAACATGCTCAGAAATGTATTTCTCAAGCGCAGCCTCATCGACGGGCTGTCGAATTCTACCAGCCATCCTAAGGACAGTTATGTGGCTATTTTTATCAGGTGAGTGGATGAAAGGATGATCAACAGTCGATTTGCTGGTTCGGGGTCACGAGATAGAAGTCGGAGGTTATAAAAGATGAATTGAAGAATGGTTTGGCGAAGCTACGGTTAAATGATAATTGCAAGGTCAAGAGTTATTGTACCCCGGATGTGAGAACTGACTCGATGAGCTTACCTTGAACATTTGGCCCCTTGCTAGTCACTAAAGATGCCGAGGTTCAGATCTGGGGGATTACAGACAGACCGTTAGTGGCCCCCTCTTCCCCAAGCTCTCCACAATCCTAGGTTCGTTCGGTTCCTCGGTTCATCTGACGTGCCTAGGTCAATATTGGTTCAACACCTTGGTATCTCTGTCTTGTTTGTAACCAATAAGTTGTTTCGTGCTTAAAGGCATTTCAAATAGCAGTTCACCTATATGGATTTAATAATTCAAGCTCTCATTATAAAACTCAAGGCCCGTTGTTCATTATCACTGTTCAAGGCCTGAGGCCTACCTACTAGCTATGATCATATTGCCACCACTCTCATGCCTTGGAGAATAATATCCATCTCATTAACAGACTACTGGCATGCACATATAATCAAGGTTCCGCATAACAGGCTCCCACCACGGACCAGCCGAAGCAGAATACCGCCGTTCAAGAAACAAGCATACGGTATATGAAAGAATAGTCCTTCCTGCTCGCTGATTTCCACCTCACCCATTCATCCATATCCGCCTCACCACCACAACGCAAGACATGAAGGAATGCTCATGCCAAAAGGAAACAGACA
This sequence comes from Fusarium xylarioides, assembly GCA_013183765.1. Lineage (NCBI taxonomy): Eukaryota > Fungi > Ascomycota > Sordariomycetes > Hypocreales > Nectriaceae > Fusarium > Fusarium xylarioides. The sequence goes on from SRZU01000054.1 coordinate 228,086, forward strand.
AATGAAAATTAACAAAAGAAACCATGGTGACAAGCCCTCCAAGTAGCTTCCGGGTCCAAGGTGAAGAGAACAGAATATTCCGTGGTATCAGTATCCATAACGCCAAGCCCTCCGTCTGATGCGGTCGTAGTACATGGATCAATATGTGTCGAGATGTTTGTGGCTGAAAGTCGTATTGTCATTATAGATCATTTACCAGCCCTTCTTCCTCGCGAAGCGTTTGTTCAACAATGCCAGCACCTTCGGCACGTTGAACTGGACATATTCCAGGTCAAGGTCATCCTGATTGTCCTTTTGCATCTCAAGCAGATCATCAAGCTTGAGATCCAATTCAAGTAGACCCCTATTGCGACCTGTCTTCAGGTTAGCACGCTAGAGTGACAGGAGAATGAAAGTAGCTTACCCTTATAGTGCAATGAAATGACGAATGTTCCAGGTAGTGGACTGGTAAAGTTGAAGTAGATGTTGGCCCGTCTGTTGTCGGGAACATTACTCTTCTGAATGACGCCCTCCTTCTCAAGCTGCTGGTGTGTGAACTTATACGGACCAAGGACTTGCTGCTTCTGCTGCTTTCTCTTAGTACCCTCGCTCTGTGATCGAACGTTGTGCAGGTAGCTTTTGTAAGTCTCGAGTTGTCCGTTTAGATAGACATTATGATCACGGATCGTCTTGTAAACTTCTTGCAGCTTCTGGGTCTCAGTGATAACACCCTCTTTGAGTGATCCGAGATGTTGAAGCTCCTGCTCAACTTCGTCCCGGAGTAGGCTGAATTGATCGGCCTTGTCGATAACGCGCAATTCCTGAAGCTGGGATAACAGTTCCATGGCCCGGATTCCTTTGCGAACCATTACTGCATCACTGCGATTTGTAGCTGCGGCATCAGCAATGCGTTCTAGTCGCAGTGGTCTTCTGGCTACCCCGCTAGTTGCTGGGATTGATCGCATGACTTGCACGAAAATCGACTTGGCTTCCATGAAATAAACCTCCTCCTGCGTGATATCCAATGCTGCTGTCAGATCGCCAATAGCTGATTCCCATCTACTGAATAAAGGCAAGTTGATGACTCTGTTCTCTTTTCGTGGCAACTGAGGGGGTGATGATCCCAATTCCGACATAATGATAGCCAGATGCGAATTGTCATCCTTGCACAGCTCGTCGTGATGCTTGTCAAGCAACGAGTGCATGGCGTAGACTTCGTTGAGAGTAATCTCAAGTTCAAGATCCTTCTTTGATAGGGCAACATAATTATCCATCTCGAGGCTCTCATAGAAATCCTGGACCTCGCAGAGATCGAGCATGAACTTATTGATTCTATCCTTGTTCTGATGAATGAACGGCTGGAGCTTAGCCATGTACGGCTCCTTGGCGTAGGATGGCTTGTTCGCGAGGTTCTGAAGCATCTTGGCGATATAAGTTAGAGTTCGTCTGGGTCGTTCGGCCGGGGTTCCGTCGATAAGCATGTAAGATTTCGGGGTAACGATCGCAGGGTTAATGAAGCGCAAAAAGAAGAATCCACCGATCAAGGTACAAATGACCTGGTCATTAGCATCTGGGTATTTGCGCTTGGTTAAGCTCCTGATTTGTTTGCAAATCCATCGGATACCATAAGGTGCTTCCTCGAGGCCCTCAATAATGGTGGTCAAGAAGCCATTAGCAATCTCGGTCAACATGGTTAAGCGGGGCTCAATGATGGCCTGAACCTGAGGGTTCTCAGCGGCTTGTTCGCCAGTGATTCCCTTGGGAAGATGGGGAGGCAGTTGGCCAGTATCCTCTTCGATCTGTTCAATCATTCGCTCGTAGACCTTGAGCGGGTTGATTTCCAGGTCAAGATCTTTCAGCTCGATTAAGCCATTGATTCTATCAGCAAGCACGGATTTGAGGAAACTTTGACCAGGACCTCTTCGGGTGTATGTAGTCATCATTCGAGAGACAGGAGTATTAGCGCGGAGCAAGGAGGAGTAGTCTGGCGTGTTGTCGAACTGATATGTCAAGACGGACTTGAGCGTGTGAGACGTGTATCCCTTTCAAAGGCGCGGAAAGCTTACCTGGAACATAGTGAGCAAGAGATGCTCTTCTCGACTTTCGTATTGGTTTCCATAGATAGTGAACATGACAGTCTGGAGCAGCGAATCAATCTCGGACATCGAGACGAGTCTGCAGAGATGTGCAATGTGCCTAGGCTCAGATTGGAGCAGAAACAAAAGGTTCCCGTATTTCTGAGTTTTATCGTCGTTAGGGAAAACACCCTGCTGCATTTCAAGAGCATCTTCGAGATGACTGGCAACTTCGTTTTGCTACAACGCGAATCAGAACACGTTCATTTTGGCGTTGATTGAAGACGTACCTCTTCCAGGGCCATACGGTTTTGGATAAGCAACGCGATTCGGGAATCTAGATAGCGCACATCCTTTTCCAAAACGAAGTTCTTCTTTGACTGTGATGAGATCTTAGACTTGAGATCACGCAGCGCCTTTTGTGCTGGAATGGGGTCAGTTGGTTATCCTCTTGAAAGGTGCATGTAGGCCTACCTTTGGCAAGCTCATCTTCAATCTGTAGATCTCCCTCATTGGCAGAAATCGACATGTAGAGAGCTGACATCGAGTAGCGCTTCGACTGGCGCGCAGAGCGCGAGCCGTCGTAGGAAGACATGGTATTTTGGCGTGATATGGGCTGGAAAGAGGAGGAGGAGGCGGTAGAAGCTCGAGATGGTGTTTGTAACATGATGGACATAGTGTGTTTACTGCAATTTTGTGATAACGATGGTTCAGGCTTGTACGCCTCTAGACCCAGACAACAAGCAGCAATTGCGCAGGTGCAGAGCCAAAGGGCAGCGAGTCAGGTTATCCCAATTACGATGAGTCGAGGTCAAGTGTGGCAGCGAAAGCAACGACCAGTTCGAGGTGACTGACAAGCAGTGAGGCGTAGACGGCGTTCAATGGTTTTCGTTGTACAGAAGCGGGAAGTCGCAAAATAATGAAGATTGTATCAGCGGAGGTATCGACGATGGTTGTGAGGCGAGTACGTCGGTTGTAGGCGCACAACGGCAATACGTTCGCTCAGAAAACAAAAGACAAGAAACAAGCGAAGATGGACAGATGGGAAGCGGCAACGGTAGCTCAATGGGAGCGACAGTATGTCGCGATGCGAAATTCTGAAAATCCTCGATCTCGCGAGGAGCGCAGGAGGCGTTCAAGGAAGAAAGAAGTGCAAAATGAACAACAAAACGGCGGCAGGTTGATGGTGATAGCGAAAGTGGTGGTAGCGGTGGTGGTGTTGGTGGTGGACAAGGCAGAGGCAGGAAGGGGAAGGGGGGCCGTGGGTGATGGAATTGTACAGGCAAGGCAACCAAAAGCGAAGTATCTGAGCTAAAAGGGTACTTGAAGCAGAGTAGTTTAGATAGTGGACTGCAAGGTACCAGACATGGATCCAGGTGTATTTCCGGGCAGATTTATGCACGGCTGAGACGCGGACTTCAGGAGGGAGAGACGGCGCGTGGGACGGTCGGTGGATCGTTGGCGTTCGACGCTGCAGGGTCGTGCGTGCGTTGTGGGCTTGCACTTGTTTGTGTGTGTGGGGAGAAGAGGAGGAATTAAAGCGAGCGCGAAACAAGCGGCGACGATGAATGAAAGGATAATGAACTGCTTTTGACAAGGGAAATGATCGACGCTGAAGAAGAACTGGAAGAACGGAAGAAGATATCCAGAAGAAAATTGACAGAAACCTGATAAGTTTGTGTGACTCTAGGGAACCTGACTACTGATGTACTGCACGTCCGAATGGAAAGGAGGCCAAGGAGAAGAAAGGTACCTTAAGGTAGGAATCAGGGGCAACTAATGTCATGGAAGGCAGGCAAGAAACAAGACTGAGGTGGCAGACCAAGTGAAATAGGAGGGAGGGAGGACGAATCAGGGATTCCTAGCAGCTGCGTGCAGTCCAGTACCTTTGATCGGTACCTGAACTGAGATGAGAGAGCAATACCGGTAGTGGATGGATGGATGGTGATGATGATGCCCAGTCAAGGCGAACTCTGTGGTATGGATGAGAATGGAATAACGTGGCCGGTCTACCACCTCACCGCTGGTGAATGAGTATTAGGTACCGATAGCCGACCTACCTTACAGAGTTGGTGTAGAGCTTTGAAGCTAGCCCAGCTAAACCTGAAGGCTTACTGTATTTTACCAAATACCATCCATAGGCACCTTCCACCAAAACCTAAATTTAACACAACGAACAGGACACAGTTCAACGGTCAATCATCAAGTATTACATAGGTAGGTAGCTATTAACAAAATCACCCGCAGTAGCCCTTCACCAAAAGACGCTTACCATGCATACCACCAGCCGCCATACTACGTAAATATGTAAGATACTACTACGGAGGTCCATACCAAAAGTCTTTGCTGGCCAAGAGGGATCAGCAACTACCCTTGCAAAGTCAAATAGGGTATCCCTGCTGATTTTGTTAGCTATCTTCCCTAAGCGATTTCTACACCATTCTTTTCCTCTTTACCTTATAAAGAAGATGCTATATGTAAAAACAGATATTACAACTTAGGCTTTAGTAGTAATATTAAAAGCGCTTAATAGAGGAGTAAAAACTATACTATAAATCTAATACCTTACTAGTATTCTTAAATATATAATTAATAAGATATATTCTTAGGCAATTAAGTAGGCTTTAAGCCTAATAAATATCCCCTTAAGCTTATTAATGCTTAGCTTAAAGATAGATCTTATTTAGGGTAACTGCTAAAGCAGACTAATAAAAATTATAGCCTTATTATTATAAAGGTTAGCATAGATTAATTTAGCAAGGAAAAAATACTTACTAATATCTCTGCTAAGCTTAGCAATTAGGGCATTAAGATCTTAGCAATGTTAATCAGCAGAATCCTTAAATTAGCTAGATATAAGAAAATAAAGCTAATAAGGAAGCCTAGACTGACTATAGCGATAAAGAAAGAGCGCCTAGAGTAGTATATTGCTTATAAAGATTAGACCCTTAAAGATTAAAAAGCTGTAATTTGGTTAGATAAAACTTCTATAATACTTCTTTATTGCTATAGCAGCTATTGCATTTAGAGGCTGCCTAAGGAGTGATTTCTCTATAGCTGTATTTATAAGAGATAGAAAGGCTTTAGTAAATTTATGTTTTAGGGCTGCTTTTTATATAATAAAAAAGGTCCTTTTTATTGCTAGTCTCTAGAGACCTTAAAGGAAAGGAAGGAAGGTAATCTTGCAATAGAGGCAATAAATAAAGAGCTTAAGCTGATTATAAAAGAGAAATAGGAGCTTAAGAATAGAATAAGAAGGCTAAGGCTTTATAACCTACTAGGCAAGAAGCCTAAGTAGTCTTAGAATAAAGCTAATAGTAAGCTAATAAGAGAGGGAAAAAAAGGCAGTATTAACTAGTAGTAATACTATATAAAGATCCTAATTCTAAGATTGCTTCCTTTTATAAAGGAATGTAAAAAGAAAAGACTAAATACTTTTATATAAGAAGATTAAGCTCTTAGTTATAAATACTATATATAGTAGCTTCTATATAATACTAAGAGAGTTTAGAGACTTCTTTAGTATTTAAATTTACTAGATTTAAATACTATTAAGCCTACCTAGCTATAGATAAAGAGGGTAATAATAAAGAAAGGTGCTTTAAAAAATAGAAAGGAAGCTATTTAGAAGTAGGAGGCTGCATAGAATGACCTTCTATAAGAGAAGATCTAGGTATAGATTAAGAGAATTCCTATATATATTAGAAAAATTATAGAATTAGAAGGTAGGAATAAGTATAAAGAAGGCAGGGATAAATAGGCATAAAAATCAAGATTTGCAAGTATCTGATCTTTTGCCTCACTTAGCGCCTTTTTTAAGTTGGCAAAGACTTTTGGTACGGACCTCCGTAAGTTTGATAAGAAACAGAAGAAGGCCAAGCCCTGGAAGGGTTCCGTACCTGCTGGGATCAAGGGCAGAGGCGAAACTCACGGGAGACAGAGTGGAGTGACGCCGCCCAAAAACATGATCGTTTTTAGAGCGGGCTCTTGCAACGGGAACCCACAGGTGCAATGACGATCAGCAACAACCCGGACTGTTAACGTTGTTGGGCCTGGCAGGCCTGCGTACCTACAGTACCAGACTACTAAGTAAAAACCCCTACTTGGTAACTCGTTAATGAGACCCTGGGATTTTGCGGGCGAGAAACAAAGGGCTCTGCAACGGCCCCCTGGCTCCGATTAAGGTCAACTGTATGGAGTACAGTACCTATATTCTTTCACCACAAAGACTCGAGGCTCAATTCAATTGCTTATTGCTTCTATAAGAAGTAATTTGAACGGCCAGTCGCCTCTTGAAATCATGTGGAACGAAGGAGTTGCAATTGCGGCGTTGGGATTTCTTTGACAGAGGCTTGTAGTCTAATTTGGTAGTGCAAACCTCTCGTGCTTCTTCCGAGAAAAAGAAAACTTGGTTACTTGGACAAGCGATTGATCATCCTCCGGTCGTCAGACCGCCAGACTCATGGTCGATCAGAGAGGATGATCTCAAGAGCTCTTTACATATTCATGAGTGCAGATAAACACACATGCAGCAAGTAGTTGGATGGTTGGGCTGTGAGTGGGAGGATCCTGGTTCATAGTTGGTAAGGATTATAGATATGGCCAAATACAAGGATGATTATGGTAAAAAAAGACTCTGAGCAAACTTCCGGTTGTTTGAGAACTCGGTCAGCTGAAGGATCCGTCCTCAACGATACAGCACTATGAGTAGAAGCCGAGAAGCTGTGACTTCCAAAACGACACGACAGGAGACAGGGGCAGTGGAGGGTTGCCACAGGTGCTCAGTGGTGGATGGTCTGGGCTTGGGGCGCGCCAAAATAGCCCTCGTGCCTGACAAGGGTAGGGAAAAGATGCGAGGAAAAGAACTTGAGCTTCCTTGTATGCAACGGCTATCTTTGTACTACTAGGCTTGATTACTAGTTAGAGGCAGAGGTACTTTTGTAATCAGAGACGTGTTCTTTGGCGTAGGATACAGCATCTTTGCAAAATGCAGTGTCTTCGTCCCTTGGGATTTCTTTTTCTGCTCTCTATCAAGAGGCCTGCATAAGTTTTCTGTCAATCAACGCTTGTTGAGGGGCAACAAGAGAGAAGGGGCCCATCCTTGCATGCCAAGTCAGGGGTAGATTGGACCATCACCCGCTTCGGGCTAGACATAGGGCACAAGGCTCTACTAAAGTGCCTGCACCTGCTTATGCGGGCACTCATGAACGGCTCGCTGTGGATGCCCGCGTGCGTGAGATGGGTATGTACTAATGGAGGGGAAAGAATTGGCTGTGGTTCAATATCTGTTGGTTATCGATGTTATTGTGATGATGATGCAGGTTGAACTTCACTTGTATTGCAGTAATGTCGTAATCTTGTCGCCGGGCCATTCGCAGATTGCTTCGAATAGTAGGTACCTAGCTAAACATGCCCGCCATTTTCTCTCTTTACGATGCACCACTAAACAGGCCCGTGTGACTGAGTGAGGTCATGACAATCCACTGGTCGTGGAGAAATAAAGAAAATGGAACCAAAGCAACTCCATCTACTCCCTGGGTACTAAGACTCCGTAGGGCCCTGCATTTGATTGACAATCTCCATTGTAATAGCAGTCAGCCCATTTTTTATCAAGGAAAAGTTGCTCACAAATGGTTGTATCTATTCTTCAACGATAAGGGGTTCAGAGCTACATTTTCACTGGTCTATACACTATCATCGTCGTTTTAGCGCCTATACACACATTCCAACTGCGGCATGTCTCGCATCACCTTGTCTCTCTTCACTCAGACCCATGTCTCTGGCGTGCTGTGCCTCATCTTTCCAGGTCCCCTTGCCTGCCATGCGAGTCCCCCCTGTCAACAACTGAATGTATCCCGAGTCTAACGGTACCTTATGTACTGTACCTGGTTCTTGGCTCCCTGTCCTGTCGTGCGCGCAACGACTGTGGTGCGGTTTGGGGCATTGTCGATCGCCGGCAGAGCAACCTGCGAATGCAACAATAAAAACGGCTTCAAACTTTCGAAGATCACCATCTTGGGCATTATCACAGTAGCAGGCCCAGTTAAAACGGCATGTTGTCACGCAAACTTGACGCTTGGCAGTCCGAAAGAAGAACTTCTGATACACGGAGCTGGTCGACGATCGTCAGAAACACATCCTTCTCATATCCATATCCATTTGCGGTTCTCGTCTATCGAGGAATCGCTAACGTTGACTATCTGCGAGACATGGCTGAATACAACAGCCAGTAGTTTTCGCAAATGCGCGGGTTATCGCTCCACATTCTTGTCTTCCCACGCCGTTACCTTTCCCTTTCATTCAGTGACAACGGCTTTGATTGATATAGGATTGTGTAGATGACATTGTGACAAGGCGGTTTCTCCAATGGCTGAGCTGATTCGAGGTCTAGACAACGCCAGCCTTCACTCTAGATGCTGATGGCTGGTTTACATTGATGCTAATCATCGTTTCTACCAATCACCAAGCAACAGCTGGTTCAAGGCTAATAAGAGCCACCTGTCTCGACAGCCACTTCTCACATATCACTTGAAGCAAGGGATTGGAATGGAAAGACAGAACGCCGAACCCAACCGTTGAACGGTTGTGCACTTACATGCAGGAGTAGTTGGAACCTTGCATCTTCAGCTGATAGTTCAGCCTACCTGATCCTAGAGCTTTTGGGAAAAGAAAGCGGACGTCAAAGCGGGTGATATACTGCATCGACTTACTCCTTCGTGCCTCGTAACTGCATATGAGAATATATTGCCAAGCAAGAGGTTGCGGCTTAGACATGAACCAAGAACCAGCATTGAAGACTTGTATGTATATAGAGCTAACATCGAGATAACTCCACTCTCAAAGACCATGTCCCATGTTGAGATACTTTTAGGAATTCTGATCTTAACTCATGTCAAAATGCCTACCTACCACAGGTCAGGATCAGGATCAGGATACGAGTTGTCTATCCACAATTCACCTTGAGATTGATCTCGAGGGCTAGCCCCCACGTGCTGTCACCTGTGCTCTTCAACCTTTCATGCTGGTTTCAAGAAGCTAATTAAGACACGAAATACCGGACTCTCTGTTCGCCCTAAATATGCCTATTTCTGAGACGCGGCATAGACTGCCAGCATGCATACAAAATGTTATTCTGGTTCTACTCAGAGACAATACATAGTTACATACTGACTTAAGTAGCCCCCAGCGAATTGAGACGCAAGGAGATCCCTTGCATAGCAAGCATCTCATCACGATCGAATGCGCACAGGTGATGTGTTTCCTCCATCTTCGTGTTGCCTCTCCGTCCGGGGTTCCGGATGGGCCTGTCAACCCTTGATTAATTCTGAAACGAACACCCTTCTGCCAACGGGACGAGCCTAGCCGCCTCCGTTGTGAATAAAAAGTACACATGAGTGTAACGTGCGTGACCTTTATGCAAATATCCATGTACAGGCTCGGTTGATTCCGGTGTCAGGTCTGTAAGCAATTATTATTGAAACTGTGGTCTGTGAGTCAAGACGTACTATTTATCGTCCCATGTTGCTGAGTCCCTACTCCCAAGATGGTAGTATGGGAGGCATAGCCATGACAGCAGGTTTTCCGGACCTTGATATCAGGCACGCAGTTGGCGTGTTAATATTGGGCGATAGCAAAGCAATAGATATCAACAGTCATCAACGCAAGTTCCAACGCTCCAGACAAATGTAAAACGCAAGTTCACTTCAACATTCATGCGGTAGTGTTGTGGTACTGAAGAGCGGATCTGGTCAAACACTGCATCGCTCAGACAGCGTTTCCCGATCGTTAGATACTCATATGTAACATATATCATGCACCACACTGTTCAATTGCATAGGAAATATTGTTTCAGATTCCCCTGATGACATCTTTTTCTATACCTGCATTGACGTTATATCATGCCAATCGCTCCGAGATATAGCCTCTTGGTTTCTCAGTTCCATGACAAGATCCCAACCAAAGTTGACTCCTTGCAAACAATAGTATCTTGAACAGCAGTTTTATGTCGACCATGTTCCTGGAACACTCCTGTGTCATCTATGTACCAGTCATTTGGCACATCTTCCATCAACAGCTTCCTTGTTCCCATCACTATAAGCACAGCCGTCACCTAGTCCGTCGAGTTCTCAGGGGGGGATGGTTGGACGTTGATGTCATGGCGTCGATAAAGAGTCGAGTCTTCGGGATTTCTCTTGTCCGGTAACTGTATCTCCCGAAGTATCTGGTAGAAGGAGTTTTGATAATCCTTCTTGAATATGAATCCGATGGCGGCATCGGACTCGAAATACTCGTGCTGCCTAATGTTGTCGAGTCTCTGGCTCTGAAGCACATAATACTCGTAAATCGGGTGTTTTCGGGGCATGTAAAGATGACCACACATCCTTTTAGCATGTGTCTGTACGAATAGGCCACTTTCTATGTGATCGCGGGTTCTGTTCGCTCGGTTGGTGAAGGAGGGATCTCCTCGCGCACATTCAGAATGAACCCTGAAGTCCACAATGTAAACCACATGACAGTGGCTGCGCCAAGTTGGAGTCTGTGTAGGCCAATCTTCGAACATGATGTGTGGCAGGATTTCACTTGTGGCCTGCTGAGTAGAATCTGGGCGCTGGAGCAGGAGGTCGCCCAGTGTATTGTGTTCGTCAAATTTCGAACACATGTCTTTCTTATGTATGATTGACATTGTCGGTAAAATCAAGCCATCCTGCTATCCTGGGCTTTTCTCACTTCTCAATCAGATATCGTTGTATGGCTTTTCGAAAAATCGTTCGGGGGAGGTAAGCCGCCTGCAGTAGGAGAGTTGGTAGTATCAAGTGCCGATGAGACGCAAATAAATTCGCCTAAGAAATAATAGGCATTTGGATAAGTATTCGCTCTTGAATTGTGAGAGTTTAGAAATCTCTGAGGGTATGAGTTGAGCTTTTCTCTTCCGCCGTGGGCAGCAAAGCAGTAGCGAATACAGGCAAGTGTAGGCAAACTGAGGTATTTCAATGGATAGAATGGAACGGAAGGCACACTGCAGGTATATAGCAGCGCCGTTTGAGCAGCTACATTTCCCTCTTCATCCGAGCTATCTTCACAGGTACCTAGAAAACAACAATAAGAACCCTTACAATGGTCAATAGGATGATCCCTTCATCACTGTTCACCAGACATTCCTTGCCAACAAGTTATTTCAAATACCTGAGGTACCCAGTATTAAGAAGACCCTATATACTAGGTACCATATTGTTCTATAGGCTACATATCTTCCCTTTCCACGGTCTAATCAATTCTAGCAAAAAAAATCAATAGCTTCCTTTCAGCATAGGTAGGCGGGTACATAATACCTACAGGTAGTAATTCGTCGATAGAGGTAATTCGTCAGCGAGGCCACCTACGGTTATGTGCAGCTTATTGTCCCGAGGCAAAGTGTAGAAACCAATTGTTAAAGAGTGAAGAAGTACAACAAGCATTAGCATTGATGTTGGTCCATTTTGCTAGTGTGTAACACGATCGTGATCTTCCCATACAAACCTAAGGGAAAGCACATGCAAGAAGCCGGTACATCAGCTTTCAACAATTGAGCTCCACTGCGCTAAGGAGCTCAACGTGATATCATTTGTGCCGCAGCTGTCCCAAGCTCCAACCTCCACCGCGAATCAACTGGCAATCCAAGAAGCAATTGAACACGCGTACCTGTTAGAAATAGCATACACGCTTCACAATTTATCTTAACAGCCTTCGGCAATGTCCTTCAGAGCTCCTATCCGACGTATTGCCCTCGCCAGGCCTGCTTTGGCTGCGCGGGGCTTCCACTCGACCCCTCGTGCTTTTGTCCGCGTTGGCCAAGAGATCCCTAACCTTGACGTCCTTCTGGAGGACTCTCCCGGTAACAAGGTCAATCTCGCGGAGGAGTTCAAGTCAGCCAATGGATACATCGTCGGCGTTCCTGCTGCCTTCTCCGGAACGTGCTCCAGCAAGCACATCCCCTCTTACATCAACCACCCGAAGCTCAAGCAGGCTGGCCAGGTCTTCGTTGTATCTGTCAATGATCCGTTTGTGTAAGTTTAGCAATCATGGATCGTCGTATATAATGATAATCTGGCATGTTTCTGACCGTATTGCAGCATGAAGGCTTGGAGTGGGCAGCTCGACCCCGCCAAGCAGACCGGTGTGAGTAAACATTTTTAACACAAAACTCCCCTCGTTCAACGTTCCAGGTTGTTCCTCTAACTTCCTTCAGATCCGATTCCTTGGTGACCCCACTGGTGAATTCACTAAGGCCCTAGACCTTGGCTTCGAGGCATACGAGGTATTTGGCGGTATGCGAGGAAAGCGATATGCCCTCAAGGTGGAGGATGGCAAGGTCAGCAAGTCGTACGTGGAGCCTGACAATACTGGAAGCGCTGGTAAGAAATATCCTAAGATCGTTTATCATGTCATATTGGCTAACATCAAGTCTACTAGTCTCCATGGCGGAGCAAGTGCTCGACTAATTTGTCTATCTCTATAAATCTGGATGGAGTGTCCCTTGGGCGTTGTCTCACGCACCTTGAGAGCATCTCGTGATCCAAATATATCACTACAGTCCACGGAGATTCATTTCTCTCTTTTTGACCTTGACCACCCCTATTATCATCATCGCGATCTGCACAAATATCGACCGCTTAAGCAAAAATCTTCCTCAACCTTGGCACATATCGATCTAACATGAACAAATAGGCACAGACTACCTTTGATGAGAACTTGTGACTGTTTTGCTTCTGGTATGATACTTTCCCCGTGAGATAGGCTTCCTGATCAACGAGTCACCACTTCCGACTCTTTCGACAATATTGCCACTGCTTCCATGACCATCGTGCGTCTCTGTTCTTTTACACCCATAATTTTTAACCCCCTTTGGTTAGCAGAGCAAGCTGATCAGTGTCAGTACCATTCAACTTCATGTAGTAGATGATTGTCATAATTTTATCCCTGCTAACCTCTCACCATGCAAACCTTTAACTAATTCGCAGAGCTCACATCCACTCGTTTGGTCTGAGCCTTCTGTCATTTATTCGGATATATGTCGAAGCAGGCCTGGTGGAGGAGCTACTTGTTTTACCTGATCAGTGATATGAGTGCTGGCGGTATAAGGAGGTGCAAAGTTTCAAGCGCAGTCCCACGATATCACGGGTCTCAGCTACTGGGCAAAGGTTAAGGATCCCTCCCGTTACTATAGCAGTGTTCTCACAACTCATTTGCTTTGACGATCTTTAATGTCACCTGCGAGCTTCAACAGGGTGTGTCATTGCACAAGACTCTGTTGCGAATCATACATTTCTGGCTGAGATAATACTATTTTGTCAAAGCCATTGCTGGTCATGGCTATCCTAGGGGTTGACGGCCATAACTCGGCGTGAGTATGGAAACTTTGGCAGTGTTGGTAATGGAGGATTCAATCCATTCTCGCATACCTATTCAGTTGGCTTACCATTCGCAGCGAGTCGTCTTTGGCACTGCCAATGATATCACGCATGGCTCTACATACCAGGCAGCATTACACAGTTCCAAGGTGGTTTCTCCAACGATAATTCCAATCACACATTTCTCTACCAACGACAACTGCTTACCAGTACAGTCCGTGTTGATGTCAGGTTCAGGGGGGAGGGGGAGGAGAGGCTTCCGATGTATGCTACCCTATAGTTACTACACGACCGAACGTAGCTCTCCTGCGCACTTGATAGTGCCTTTATTACATCATAGTCATCAGTCGAAAAAACATACAATAATGATTATTATTTTGTGTATATTACTGATGTATAGTAATTTTGGCTTGCGTGTGCAGGTTATATCAACCATATCAACCCAACTAAGTTTGTATAAGGTAGTTTTCAACCGCATGATGACGCTGCTGCAGCCAACATTAGAAAACCACATTGCTTCCAGAACAGTTAGAAATATAGACTTCACTGATACACTACGTCATGGAATTAGCGACTGTATTGATATGGTGGCAAGTTCCCTGTGTTCTAAAGACATATAAGTTTTGATCACGACAAACGACGTTGGATTAGACAGACCAGCACACATCACTATCACTAGACATATCATTGAACCAGACAGGGAACGCTTGTCAATTCGATAGCCGAAACGCCCCATCAAAAGGAGGATAAGGGCAGCGGCATGTTACTCAGACTATATAACTTAGCTTTTAGACAAAGCAATGCCTTCCAAACAAGGACTCAACCGCCGAGGACCGAGATGATGATCGCCGTCCCGCCGTGTCCAAGCTTGGAATGGAGAGCTCTTTGAAGACTTGGATGGCCGTAACGGCGGCGACGAATGAAAATCCATCGCAAGGGCTTGGGTTTGTCACCCCAAATGAGTTGAAACTAGACAAGGCTAACGAGGAGGGTCCGGGACGCGTCTGGAACGCGATATCGTGAGCAGCCTTGTTGAGTGGTGAATTAAGCGCGCAACAAGGGTATTGGAAGAAATGCAAGAAATGATTAACTACGAATCAAAACTCGACAATGAACCAAAGATGCCCCGGATATGTGACGGCCGCGTATGGCCGTGCCAAATTTCGAGATGATAAACCTAGAATAGTTGCAGTCATAAGTGATAACGCTGGAACCTGGAGGCATGAATCGTGTCAATATAATTACGGCTGAGGTGATAATCGGATATTGAAATGTGACATGGGCGGGCGGCCGCCGCGACATGACGCAACAAACAACTTACCCTTTATTCAAGACAGGGCTCTTTGAGCTACGGATATCGTCACTCGATCGATGTGTTCACTGGATGGTGTAATCAGGTAGACTTTGCAGCAAGTGAGCTGATAGCCACAGTCTTTAACTAAGGCGTCACAACTATAGCCTATTCCACACTGACGTCCGAGATACAAGGCAAGGCGGACAGACCGAATCCAAGGATGCAGTCAGTCCATCGGGCTCTGTTACTAGATAGATGCGCTGTTGCCCAAGGCAGTCACTTCTCAATAGCTATGTATTTGCGCAAAACATGGCTGCCGATATTGGGCTGTTATACATGCATGCAGTCCAAGATCATGAGGCGGCTACATGCATTAATGTTGTGATATGAGATGATTGGGAGGTATCAAACCATGGCGCTGATGTTCCATCACTCCCCAGAATCACATTGTAGTAGAAGAACAACATGCGTCATGGCTTGCTAGGTATTGTTTATATCTGAAAACCCAAATCTGATGTCAAATCCAATCGGAAGATTATCGATCCATGGTAACCAATTGATACTGAAGCCTCAGTTTTGTAACCTTGCATCGCTCGCTCTGCGGACGAAGAAGAAGGGAAAAGATGATGGATCTCTACCCAACCACACCAACTCAATGTACCTAGCCGCAGACCAAGCTGTGACAAGTGGCCAACCACGCACATGCATCCGTAACAGCAAGGGCCAAGACATGGGGGGATACACACCACCACCACGCGGTTACGCCCCCACCACTTTAGCAGACGACGTGCGATCTCGAGACACGTAGATACATAGTGTACGTATAGGCTATAGCTGGGAAGCAATATGACAATGCACTTGAGCAGTGAGTGAGTGCATTTCATTAATGCGATGCGGTGCGTGAGATCAAGCACAGCCGACAACGCACCAATGCTGTACCCCCATATCTGAGACTCTGACACGAAAATTTTGACTTCCTGTTCGGCAAAATACCTACCTACCGTTGCGACTTTGCGTCGTCGTCTCAGGATACGATGACATTACATCGGCCCTCGAAGCAAAAAGAGACACAATAACCTCATGGAGCAAGAATACCTCCGACTCTGGGGCAAAATGGCGGAAATGTTTAATCTAAAGGCCTACTGAGTATATAATAAAGTTACCTGAGTGTTTTGGTTAATGGTAATAGAGCTCTTGACTAAGGTACCTACTACCTACCTACCCTTGAATAAGGTGTGTAGATGTCAATTGAAGGTACGCGCCGCGTCCGCGTGCAACAGGAACACAAAGAGTTCAGTACAGCCTGCAAGGGTCTTAAATGTTAGCGTAAGACTTTTGGCTCCATAACCCCACAGCATATAACCCCTTATTAGATTATTTTAAAAAAAAGTATATTACTAGTAAATTTATAATAATTATATTATAATTTAATATAATCTTATTATTAAATTTAAAGTTATTTATAATACTATTTATAGTAGCTTAATTATATTAACTTTTAACTTTATAATCTTATAATTATATTAAAATAGTAGCTATTTTATCTATTTCTTTAATAATTATAAGCTTTAATATTTACTAAGACTTTTAAGAGGTTAAATTAAATTATAAAGGTAGACCTTAACTTTAAATTAATTACTATAATAAGCTTTAGTAAGAACTAAGTAGCCTAAGCCTTAAGGGTTAATTAAGAAGTCCTCTTTATATATTACTTTATAAGAAGCTTAATTAAGGGAATAAAGGTTAGTTTAACTAATTTAAGGAATTATCTTATAATAATAAAGTTAAAATATAAGCTTTAATTAACTTTTTAAGTTTTATAATAAAGGAAATTACTATATAGACTTTATATATATATTAATAAGTCTAGTATGCCTTAAAGACTTCTATTATGCCTTAAAAGTCTAAGCTAAGACCTTATTCTTACTAGTTATCTCCTTATTAGCTTAATTAACTGCAGGAATTTCTTAATAATAAGCTAGTAAACTAAAATATCTCTTAGCAGGACTTATAGTATCTTCTTCTCTATTTATATAAGCTTAATCTTAATATAGTTAAGACTATAATGCATGATCTAGGCTATTATAAGACTATAAAGAAGAAATCTCCCTTAAATACTCTTATAGTTTATTAAAAATACATTAAGATATATTAGTATCTCCTTAAGAGATATCCTAAGCCTAATAACTAGTTATAATACCTAATAGCCTTTTCTAATAAGATATTTATTATAACCTTTAACTATAGTCTTTACCTTATAATGATTTATAAGCTTAAAGACTTTAAGACCTTTATAAAGCTCTTATATAAAAGTAATAGCAAGATATTTTAGTCCTTTATTTATAGCCTATATAAGAGATTAAGATTTATATACTCTTATAATATCTTAATAAGCTTAAAGTTATATTAACGTGTTGGTGGCTATGATTGATGTCAGCAACTGTAACCAACAGAGGGAAAGTCAGGTCAGGGAACGTACTTTGTGATGGGCATATCAGGCCCGGTATGTTGCAAGGGTTGATTGAAGAGTATGTAAGGTTTCCCTCTCTTTACCTATTGCGCTGGAATGGAAGCCGAGGGGTAAGCGGTATTTATACTGCTTGATCAAGGCAGCAATTGCGCCACAGAGGCAGATAAACCTTCTCTGATTTTGACTTCTGTAATTCTGGCCTACTATAGGGGCCTCATTGTTTAAGCCTTTNTATACAGGGCTGATAGCAAATAAAAAAAAAAAAAAAAAAAAAAGTTATATTAATATTATTATCTTTTCTAGTTTAAGGCCTTTATTTAGTAGCTATAATAGCTTAAATATAAGCAGCTAATCTTTATATAAGATAGCTTTTATATATATATAGTAGTAGTAATAATAACCTATTTAAAGGATTATAGTATTAAAGTTTTAAATTAAGCTTTATATAGCTTTAATTTTAACCTTATTAAAAATATCTAGGTACTATTAAAGCTCTAGATTAAAGGATATTATAAAGTTAAGAAATTAAGTTTATAGTAGCTTAAGGAGGCTATCTTAGCTACTTAGAAAGCTTTACCTAAAGAAGAAGTTATTAAGGTCTTTAAAAGTATACCTAACTGACTGAAAGAGTGTATTGCAAAAGGGGGCTATTAGACCAGCTACTAGATAATAAATAGATACTATTTCTCTTATCCCTTTAACGGTCCTAAGACTACAGTCTGTACCAACAGGGGCTTCTGATCCAATTAGGTGATTTTCTAACGCTGATGATCTGCAAAAGAATTGGGGTAATAGATATACTTTAAATTAGCTGTATTATTAGCTGTAATAGAAGTACTAGCAGTTAGCTAAGTTATAAAGGGCAATATTATAGGTCCTATAACAGTATTAAGTCTAAGGAATTTAACCTTTATTAACCTAGCTAGATAAGACCTAACCTAGGGGCTTATAAGGCTGCCTTTAGCAGTAGTTATCTCTTATTTAAATACCTTTATAGGCTAGGTAAGGGAAGGGATTCTTTCTATAAATGCATTTATAGTCTGTAAGTAGTATAAAAAAGTCTTTTATTTAAAATCTCTCTCTAGAGCTCCCTTTAGATAAATAGGCTTATTAAAGCTTATTGCAGATAGCCTGCTACTAATTCTCCTAATTAAGATATGCCTTTTAAGGTACTAGTTAAGAGGCTTAAATTTTTTTTTATAGCTTTAACCTAGTAATAACTAATAAATAGAATCTAGGTATTTTAATAAGCTATAAAAGTATTAATAATAAAGTCTCTAGCTAGATTAAAGTTTTAATAAACTTAATTAATAAGATTACCTTTAGGCTATAGTATCTTAAGTAACTCTAATTATAATAAATATATTATTTAACTAGCTAAAGAGCTTTAAAAAGCCTAATTAAGTCTATAACTCCCTTATAACTTTAACCTTTTTTAATCTATCTATCCTTTAAAGTTATCTTAATAATTATAAAATTATTAAAAACTAACTAAATCTAGGTTATTTATAAGTTCTTTATCTTAATTACTTTATTTAATTAATAATATTAACTTTAATTATAATTAAAATATTAAATTTAAATAACTTTTAACCTAAGTGTTAATTAGCTGTATTTACCTTTAATTTATATTCCTTATACTATACTACATTACCTTGCAATCTAATTTAATCTATTACTAACCTGCTAAGCTAGCTTTAGTCTACTAACATTTATAGTTTTTCCCTTAATGCTAAAACCTTTATTTCCTAATTTGCCTTTTTTCCCCTCTTTTCTCTTTTACTTTCCTTCCTTTATACTATAATAGCCCTTAATTCCTGCAATATAACATTTATACTATTAATTTAACTACTATAACTATACATTTTAACTCTATAAACTACTCCTAATATAGACTATTACTACTAGCTAATATAATTCTAGTAAGGAAGGCCTATTGCTTAGTTAATAGGTCTTAACCCTCTTCTAGCTAATTAGTAAGGTCATTTAAGGCCTACATCTAACTTGCAATATATATAAGAATAGATACATTTTATATATTAAGGAGCCTTACTTTATAATTAAAGATTATAAGATTAACTTACTACTTTAATAGTAATCTATTAATATATAGTAGGTTTTTACTTATAATTTTCTAAATGTAAAGGAAGGCATATAAGTTTAAGATATAATTAAAATTAAGATTATTAATATTAATTAGAGGATTAATTATATAATAATTAGCTACTATACCTAGGGGATTATAGCTAAGTTAGCTATTATTAATACTAATTATATAGTACTATATCTTATAATAGATTTTAGGGTTCTTAGCCTATTTTAAGATAGTCTATTTAGGTTAAAGCCTTAGTAGTAATTGCTTTAACTAGGTAATAATAGAGAAGGCATTTAGCCTTAGCAGGCTAGGGGGAATATCTTTTTTATGCTTGTAGATTAAGGCTACTTATTTAGTTAGATTATAAGGTTAAAGGTAGTAGTGCTATATAACCTTAAGACTTAATTTTAAGGTTATTGTATTTTTTAGTATAGTATATAATGCTTTATATTATAATATGCTAAAAATAAGCATTATATTGTATTATCTTATTATATAAGACCTTATTAGCTATACCTTACATATTACTGCAGAGATATTTTAACTTTTTAAATAACTTCTAACTAGAAACTATCTACTAATAGTATATATAACCTCTTCTAGCTAGCTATAATAACTACTAAATAGTTTATAATAAAGATATTATATTTCTTTAGTAAATAGCTAATATAGCTAGAAAAGAGCTATAAGAAGAAGCTAGATAAGTATTAGCAATTAGCTATAATTATTAGATAGATAATTAGCTACTTAGCTTAATTATCTTTAAGTATAATATCCTTTACTACTTACTTAAAAACTCTAATTATAATAAATAGCTTAAAGGAAAAATATAGCATTTAAGAAATATTTACTTTTTAAGTAAAATAAAATAGTATTTTTATTAATTAAGAATTAATTAGTTTTACTATTAGATTTTAAGTATTATTATACTTATATAATATTTCCTTATTAATCTATAAGTAAAAGATTATTATAAGTAGTATTTAAAGTTTATATATAATAGAATTACTTAGAAAATTCTATAAAATTAATTATTACTATAAGATAAAAAAAATTCTATATATAAGAAAGAGTTTATAATTAAAAGTTAAAGAGTCTTTTAGTAGGTAAAATAAAGCTATAATTAATTAAATAGAATTTACTTAATTAAGCATATTTACCTTATAAAATAATAACTAATGCTAAGGCAATAAATAGTAGTATTAACAGTAATTTAACAAAGGAGGCTTAAAAAATAAAGCTATTTATAACTGCAATTTTAAGCAAGAAGTCCTAAGTTAGAGCTCTTTAAGCCCCCTTCCTAACTCTATAATTATAAGAATATAAAGCCTTAAGTTAATTATTAATATTAATACTATTTATATAATTATTATAGTTAATAGAAGCTAAAGAAAGCTATATAGGCTTAATGCCTTTAATATTAAAATAATTAAGGATTTAATAAGTATAAAGATAAATAAAAACTAGCTACTTATAAATTTACTATTTAAGCTTATAATCCTAATATATTATTATTAAAAAATAGTATAAAAGTATTATCTTTTTATATAATTTAGTTAACCTATATATAAATAAGTAAGGAAAATATATAAATAAAAAGATATATTTAATTATTTAAAAAAGAGATTCTAATATAAGTACTCTATTTTTAAGATAGCTTTTCCTTTTTATTAAGATCTTTAAGCTTATAAAGTAGCTTAAAAATTCTACTATTAGTTTAATAAGTACTTATAGCATTAATACTTTAATTTCTTAAGATTATAAAGAGCTTTAGTAAGTAAAAGATATTATTAAGAAATATATAATAAATCTACTTTAGCAGTGTTAAGGCTTGAATAAAATAGCCTATGAATTCGATATAGGTCGAAGGATAGATGACTGTAATAGGTACAGAAGAGGCTGTAGAAGTCGGAGGGAAAAAGGTTGTAACTGTGTTGTAGATAGGCATAAGGTAGG